>WBNM01041410.1:0-61370 GCA_013399055.1 Ramphastos sulfuratus
CCCTTCTCCAGGCTGTGTCCTGGGTGGCTGAATCCTGCCCCCTCTCCAGACTGCATCTTGCCAGCCAGAGGAGGATAAATCAGGAGCCTATCACCTCCAAACCTCCTGCTGCTTCCAAGTTGATGCCTTCACACCCAAACTGGGGACCCAAACCCATCCCAGGCTCTTATCCCAGCTGGGTCCCAGCAGGGTTGGGGCTGAGGAGCGTGGGGGCTGCATGGGGAGGGAAGGGATTTTCTCGGTGCCACATCAAGCACAGGGTTATCCAAATCTGCTCTGTGTGGATGGGGGCTGTGCTGCTCAGCACTCCCAACCCCGGGGACTGCCCCGGAACACCTTTCAGTCTCCTCCCAGTTTGGGGGTCTGGAGGCCAGGCTTCTTCTGAGCCCCATCCCTGCATCCAGCCTTGCCCATCGCTCCTGCCTGGGGGAACCCAGTGCCTGCCACTCTCTTTAATGGGGCTGGGGATGTTGGTGATGGAGCTGCTCCTGCAGGCTCCTCCCGTGGGCTGGGGAGCGCTGACCCGGGGTGCTGAGTGGAAGCATCCACTGCATCCTGGTGCTAATGAAAGCCATGGGGAAGGCAGCCCCTGAGCCGCAGCAGTAGCGTTTGGGAGCCAGATTTAAGGAAGGGAAATGAGTCAACGTCTTGGAAGGAGTTGGGGGCGGTTGGGTTTGGCGGGGGGAGGAAGCAGCAGAGGACAGCAAGTGGTGACCCAGGGTGGGGACAACACAGCGGGGTGGCTGGCAGCCACCTGCCTTCTTTTGGCTTCCTTAACTGGAGCCGACATCGTTCCGGAGCCCTCTGGTCTTCGTTAGCCCTCGTTAGGGCGGTGTGATTCTGGCTGGGGAGGGGGGGGGTGTGGGACGGGACAGGAAAAGAGGCCCCTTGGGAAGCAGCTTGTTGCTTCCTCACGCTGGGTCTCAGCAGGATCCGGGCCAAGGTTCCCAGCTCCCGGCGTCACACCCTCTCCCAGCTGTTGCTGGTGGAGCATCGTGCTGCCAAGAAAACCTCGCTGCTGGCTGTGGCCGCCACTCCTTCCCCCGCCCCTCGCCCTTAAATCCGCAGCCTTCAGCCCGTGGCACCGGGGGCTGCCTGGGGATGCGAGTCCCGGAGAGCCTTCGGCGTCGGGGCTGGGCTGAGCGGCTCCTCTTCCTCGCTAGGCACGGGGTGAGCCTGGCATCCCAACCTCATCCTCCTTGGCACGGAGCAGCGGGCGAGCGTGGCACTGCGTGAGGTATTGGGAAGGGGGTACTGGGCGGGCTGGGGGAGAGGACAGGATGGGTTCTGCTGGCAGAGCGATGCCGCAGGGCCAGATGCTTGCAACCCACCCCAGGCAGGACCATGTTTCTCCTGAGCTTTTATTGCTTTGGGGAGTTAATCCCATTTGCTACTGCCCTGGGGGCTGCCCTTCGCCCGGGCACATCAGGGTGAGAAGGGTTTGTGTCCCACTGGGGACCTGCCGCTGACGTCTCAAGCACGGCACACACTGCCTCGCTGCTGGCAGCTGGCACCCCACGGAGCTGCTGCCCCATCCTGGGGGTCCCTCAGGGCCCTGGGAGCAGGATGCCAGTGTGCTGGTCATGAGCCCTTGGCATTGGCACATCCCTGCCTGCTGCAGATGTCTGGGCTTTTGCATGTCTCTTCTCCTTTCTCCGAGCTTGCCCCCTGATCAGGGCGCATCAGCAACTTTCCTCCTGATTCAGCTTGAGGAGATGATGTTGCAACATCACGTTGTGCAAAGCTGGGTATCATCCCAAGGTCCAATTCCTCTTTTTCAGCTCCTGTGGAAGCTTGGCCACATGCAGTGGGGTTAACGTCCCCACCTGCGTGGCCATGGTGGTGGCCACAAGCTCCTCAGAGGCATCACTCCTTGCTGGGCATCACCTGCTGTCCCACTTGGGTTGCCAGTTGTGTTGCTGCTGGCTCTGAGGATATTGGGATGAAACCAAGAGCCAGAGGACACATGGATAGGGGAGGGGACTCTTTACAAGGGCTTGTGAAGAGGGATGAGGAGCAATGGCCTTGAGCTGGAAGAGGGGAGGTTGAGATTGGAGATGAGGAAGGATTTCTTTGCAGTGAAGGTGGGGAGATGCTGGAAGAGGTTGCCCAGGGAGGTTGTGGATGCCCCTTCCATGTAGGTACAGGGCCTTGAGCATGCTGGGCTAGTGGAAGGTGTCCCTGCCCATGGCAGGGGGTTGGAACTGGATGATCTTTACAGTCCCTTCTAACCCAAACCAATCTATGGTTCTGTCCTGGTGCTGGGGAGCAGGTGGAGGCTCTGTCCCATGCTCTGGTTGAAAACAATGCTCTAGGTGCTGGATTTTGGTCTGACCACTCTACATGCTTGTGTTTCTGGGGTGTGTGTCCCTCTGGATGGGATTCCCTGCCTTGGAGTAGAGGTTTGTGGCCATCCAGAGTCAGTCCATGCTCAATCAGTGAATGCACCATGCACAACACAGACAATTGTCACCTCCTCACAGGGATGGAGATGATGCTAGGTTGGCTCTTGGCTGGTGCCCCTCTGCTCGGGGTCCCAGTGCAAACCAGGACAATCTGCTTCATTACTGGGATCTCACTGCTGGGATCCACTTCAGCACATGAGACCAAGCTACAAGAAGAGCTGGGAACAGGCAGGACCTGGCCAGTGCACTGGAGGAGGGGGACACACTCCCCTCCTGCCATGGACCCCCAGAACATGGGAAAGAAGTTTCTCCTCCTGTTCAGATGGAACCTCCTGGATTCCAGTTTGTCCCCATTGCCCCTTGTCCTGTCACTGGGCACCACTGGCAAGAGTCTGGCCCCATCTTCATGCCCCCAGCTCTTTAGCTGTTGATCAGCATGGAGAAGATTGGGACCCCATAGGTCACCATCACCCCCCCCACACCAAACCTTTATTTTCCCCTAATTTCCCATTAAATCTCCCAGCAGCCCTAGGAGCTTTGCCACGGGCAACATCCTCACAGCATGGCAGTGCCACCTCAGTGGGCACAAGGAGAACAGGGGGGCTTTTCTTCCCCACGCTGATCAGCATGCAGCTGGGAACCGCCACAGGCAGCTGTGAGCTGGGAGGATGCTCCTGTGAATCCAGGGTTGACTTTTTCACTTGGAGGAGGGGTTGGAGGGGGGACAGAGAGGGATGAGCTCTGCCAGCTCTGACTGTCCCCCATCCTTGGTCACATCCGTCCTGCTGACAGAGACCTATTTCCTTCCCCCTCGCCCCCCCCCCCCAACCTTGGTTTCCTTCCTCTTTATACCCTCAAAATCATTGAGAGCAGGTGGCAAGCAAGCTGCTGCTTTTCACCTCTCCAATGGTGTCCCCCTCAAGGCTTTGTCCCCTCCCCAAGCAGCCTTGGCCATGATAAGGGACATTTTCACTGGGCTGAGGCAGGGCTTGGAGGTCTGAAAGGGAGGAAAATCCTTTGGGATCACAGCGGTTTTTTGTGCCCTGTCCCACCTACCCAGTGAGGAGGGATGCTCAGGGAAAGGGAGCTTTAGTGGCCTTTTTATTGCCAGCAAAGTGCCCTGATGACAACCTATAGATAGGAAAGAATGAAGAGAGGGAGATGGAATAGAGAGAAGAGGAGATAAAAGAACTTCTTATTACCTCAGAAGAGGCTCCAGTCCTTTTAAGCAGCAGAGAAACACAAACTGCTCTTTGTAAGGAAAATCTTTGCCTGTGTAGCTACAAACAGCCAAGATTTTCCCCTTTAATATTCCAACTTCACAAGAGCCTGAAGGCTGAGGAGCAAAGGGCTGAGCTCTTCTGAACAGGGTGGCTTGGAGCACGGTGCCAGGGAAGTTCAGATTGCTTTGCCCAGCTCCTGAGAAGCATGACTTGTGTTTGGAGGTTAAACAGCAGGTTCTGGCTGGGCTGGGACATGCTCTTCATTGAGGTGACCCCACACTGTGGCCAGGGGCAGGTCGTGGAGACCCATCCCACCCTGACATGTCCTGTCCCGCGCAGCCTGGCTGGCTCTGCCCAGATAAACACTGACTCACGATGTTATTCTGTCCCACCCTGGGCACAGCTGCCTTTTTTCAAGCTGCCTTTTCCAGCCCTTCGGGTTTTTCTCCCTGTTCACACGGGCAGGGGCTGAAGCCTTAAGCAGGGAGCAGCTGGGGGTTGCCAGATCCCGCTGGAGTGGAGCAAGGGCTGCTCCGTGGAAGTGAAGCAGAGATGTGTCCAAGTGCCATGGAGATGAAGGTAGGGATCAACCTTCTCCAAAACCTTTGGTGCCTCAGTTTCCCCTGTAGGCACCGGTTTTATCCTCTCTCTTTGCTTTGGTGGCAGCAGGCAGGCAGGATCTGGAGTGCTCAGTGTCAGGCTGGTGGCACTGCTCAGCATGTGCTGCCTCTCCCGTGGCATCCTGCATCCCTTCCCCCTTCCCTGTCCCTTGCTGGGAGCTGGACAGAGGGAACAGGAATGAGAGACAGAGCTGAGACCGTGTCCCAGGAGCAGCTTTTGGGCAGACCAGGGCTGTGGGCTTTGCAGCAGCATGGTCAAAGCTCTTTTTTTTTTTTTTTTTTTTTTTTTTGATGCTTATGTGGCTGGTGGCCAAGTTAAAACAGGGGCTGGGGCTCCATCCCAGGGCATCCTTGTGGGGACAGGCATGCTCTGAAGCATCTCTCCCTGCAGCAACTGTTGCCATGGCAATTGCTGGATTAAAATTAGGGGGAACTGGAGCTGGATCCCAGAGCTGCTCCCCTGTTCCTTGTGTTTTCTCATGTTGGCAATACCCTGTGAGGGACTGGGAGGTGCTGGTGCAGGGCTGGATGATGGATCCCCATGAGGATGTCCCTCCTGTGTCACCTTGGGCTGGAAAAATGTGAGTGCTGTGGCTGGGCTCAGAGGCAGCTGGTACCAGCAGGTCCAGGAGAACATGAACCAGGGTTGTGCACTCATGGCCAAGAAGGCAAATGGTCTCCTGGGGTGCATGAAGAAGAGTGTAGTCAGCAGGTCAAGGGAGGTTCTTCTCCTCCTCTACTTTCTCATAGTGAGGCCACATCTGGAGTACTGGGTCCAGTTCTGGGCTCCCCAGTTCAAGAGAGACAGGGAACTACTGGAGGGAGTCCAGCAGAGGCTCCAAAGATGCTGAGTGGCCTGGAGCATCTCTGTGAGGAGGAAAGGCTGAGAGCCCTGGGGCTGCTGAGGAAAGCAGTCTGAGACCAGCTTCTCAGTGTCCAGCAAGAGCTAAAGAACCTGTGGGGAACAAGAGGCTGGGGCCAGACTCTTGTCGGTGGTGCCCAGTGACAGACCAAGGGGCAAAGGGCACAAAACTGGAACCCAGGAGGTTCCATGTGAACAGGAGGAGAAGCTTCTTTGGTGTGAGGGTGCTGGAACCCTGGAGCAGGCTGCCCAGAGAGGTTGTGGGGTCTCCTTCTCTGGAGACTTTCGCAACCAGCCTGGACATGTTCTTCTGCAACCTGCTGTGGGTGACCCTTGCTTGAGCAGGGGACTTGGACTGGATGATCTCCTTACAACCCCCACAGTGCTGGGATCCTGTGACATCAAGATGCTGGCTCACCCTGTGCCCTTCCCAAAGCTTCTCAGATGAGGGAGCATGTGTGTCCCCCACATCTGCCTGCCATCCCCAGCTGGGGGAGCAGCAGGGCTGTGCTGGGGCTGTGTGGGCAGCCTGGCCACACTCCTCCCACGCCTGCTGGAGGAAGTGGATTTGGGTTGCTCTGAGACATTGGAAACCTCTGCTGGGGGTGAGAAATGCTCGAAGGAGGAAAAAAGCAGAGCAGCTGCCTGGGGGTGGCTGTGGATGTGCAGGCTGGGAGACAGGCACGGGGCAGGCAGGAGGTCAGGCAGTGGGACAAGCACGAAGGCAGGCAGCACAGCAGAGAGCAGACAGGCAGGGGCAAGTCGATCCCACCCTGGTCATCCTCCTGCTTCTCAGAGAGGTTTGTCTGTCCTGTCTCTGGGTGTCCCCTGCACACTTAGCACCTCATGTGTGCTGAATGGGTGCTGTGGGGTGGGACAAGGACCAACCCAAGGGCACCTCCAGTATCCCCAGTGCTGGGAGGGTGAACCCAGCTGGTCCCAGCCCTGTTTTATAGCATCACGAGGGTAAAACACTGACAGCTCAGGCAGGATCAAAAGCTGCTCTGCTGTTTTTATTTGATTATATCGAACTTTATCTGATTTCCCCCCCACCCCCAACCTGTATCAGTACCTCCAGTAAAACCATTGCCTGCAGGCAGAGGCAGTGCTGGCAGCCTGCCTGTCTCTACAAACCGCTGATGCAGGCAGCCGAGACCTCGGGCAACATCCTGCGCCCAGCTGGTACCCGCCGCCAGGGCTCTGAGCATCCCCTGCCCTCCCTGGGCACAGCCACATTCCCAGCCAGTTTCCCCATAGCCTCGGTCACATCCCGTCACTCCACCCGTCTGGGTTAGCCACGGGAAGAGCTTTCGCCCAGCAAAGCTGGATTTGAACATTCTCTGCTGTTCTCTCTGTTTCCTGTTGCCTTCCCAAGAACAACATCCCTGACCTCATCCTCCCCCGGTGCGCGCCGGGATGCTGCCGATGTGCGAGCCGCCCGGCGGGAATCCCATCCCCGGCTCCCGTGGGCCAGGCTCAGCCTTCCCCGGGTACCACCACAAATCCAGCTGTGCAACAACAGAACTGTGACATAAAAAGCTATTTTGGGTAGACCTTGTGCTCATTTTTGTTGAGGTAGGAGGACAGAGATGAATGGACGGGAGAGCAAAGCGAGTTTGGCTCCGGTTTTGGATGTTTTCAGCCCTGAGAGCAGCATTGAATTGTGCTTTGTTTTTTTTATGTGGCTGCCTTTTTATTTTTTTTCTTCCCCAGGCTTTGAGGATTTTTTTTTTTTGCAGTGAAAAATGAGGAGATTTCATGCAGCCACCCCCTCAGGCTCTCCATTTTTGGGAAGGATGTGGGAACGCAGGTGGGAATTTGCTGAGTGATTTTTCTAGCGGGTCTAAGTTGTGGCTGTTGGTTCCCATCCTGCTCTCAGCATGCCGGGGGAGGTTTAGGATGGATATTGAAAGGAAACTTCTTCTCAAACACCGGAGCAGGCTGCCTAGGGAGGTGGTTGAATCCCTATCCCTGGAGGGGTTTCTGTGTGCTGAGGAATGTGGTTTAGCAGCAGCCTTGGTAGAGTTAGAGAATGCTTGGACTTGATGATCTTGAAGGGCTTTTCCAACCAAAACGATTCTGTAATTCTGAGATGAGATGATGCAATGGGATGCAATGAGGCAGGGTAGAATGGACATGGAGTGCTGGGCTCCCTCACCTCTCTGCTTTGACAAGGTGATGGGTGATGAGATGAAGACCACTGGCCCATGAAGGCAGCAGTGAGGACAGCTCATTACCCAGGGCCATTAGCAGCCAGTTCTGCTGATCCTGTTACTTCCACCCATCATCAACTTTCACTCATCCTTTTGATGACCAAGGTTTCACTGGGGCACAGCCTCCTTCCAGCTCAGACCTTCTTTATTCTGGCTGCTTAACATCTCCTGGAGCTTGGCACAGGGTGGGGGAGGTGATGTGGCTGTGATTTAACACCCCCCACACCCCAGCTGGGGACTCTGCAGTGTTGGGAGCAGCAGCAATGGCAGGAAGGAACAGGAGGAAAAGCCCAGGGAGAAATAATAGAGCTACAGCACACTCAAGGGATTTTAAAGCAGGGCTGGTGGGGAAGGTGATGCTTGTTAGGGGGAGTCTTGGAGCTGAAATGTGCCCTGGAAACAGGAGGGTCCAACCTGGATGGGCAGAGCCATGTCCATCCTGCAAGGACAAGGCTGGGTGTGATGCCCTGTGGTGGGGTTCATATAGATCTCACCCCTCCTGCTGTGGCTCACTTGGGCTTTGCTGGTTGTTTTTGCTGGCTCCTGGCTTTAACTCTCCTGTTAAGGAGTTAAGGAGTTGCACCCAAGGTTGGGGTTCACACAGATCCCAAAAGCTGCTGGGATGGTGACAGGACCCCCAACTTCACCAGATCCCTGTTGGGAAGGGATGTTCCCAGAGCAGCAGAGGGTTAAATCCCAGCATGGCTGGATCTCTGTTTCCTCCCTTAGCTCCACATCCGAGGGTGAACGAACAGCCTTTGTTTGATCTTGGCTTCAGAATCACAGCTCCAGCCCTAGACCCGTGTGGAGGGAGCTGCCTTTGAGCTGTGGGACGTTGAACCACCACTTCTGGACCCCATCCCATCAAGCATCCAGCAGTGCTGGGAGCACAATCACCACAGCAGAGAGGTGAGAGGCTGTGATGCCAGCTTCACCAGGTGCCTGGCATCATGCTAAGGTTTCAGTCTGATCTTCTGAGTACTTGAGGGAAAAGTGAAGAGGAGTCATGATGAGATTGGAAGGTCTCAAAGCAGGGGATGCCATCCAGAGGGACCTGGACAGGCTGCAGAGGTGGGCCCAAGCCAACCTCATGACATTCAACAAGGCCAAGTGTAAGGTCCTGCACCTGGGCAGGCACAATCCCAAGCACAGCTCCAGGCTGGGTGGGGAATGGCTGAGAACAGCCCTGAGGAAAAGGCCCTGGGGGTCTGGGGTGATGAAAAGCTCAACATGAGCCTGCAGTGTGAGTGCAGCCCAGACAGCAACTGTGTGCTGGGCTGCAGCAAGAGCAGTGTGGGCAGCAGGGCAAGGGAGGGGATTCTGCCCCTTTGCTCTGCTCTCCTCAGACCCCANTTAATGGGCTGCTGAAGGATCTGGAGAAGAGGGCTCGTGAGGAGCAGCTGAGGGAGCTGGGGCTGGTCAGCCTGGAGAAGAGGAGGCTGAGGGGAGACCTCGTTGCTCTCTATAACACCCTGAAAGGAGGCTGGAGCCACGTGGGGGTTGGTCTCTTCTCCCAAGGAACAAGTGACAGGACAAGAGAAAACAACCACAAATTGCCCCAGGAGAGGTTTAGGTTGGACATGAGGAACAATTTCTTCTCTAAAAGGGTTGCAAATCCCTGGACCAAACTGCCCAGAAGGCCAGTGGTGGAGTCCCCATCTCTGGAGTGGTTTCAAAGCCTTGGAGATGTGGTGCTGAGGGCCATAGTTTGGTGTTGACCTGGCAGTGCTGGATTAATGGTTGGACTTGATCTTAAAGGGTCTCTTCCAACCTAAATGATTCTGTGATTCCACAATTCTCCCACCCTCATTTTCAGCCTGGAACTAGGTGAGTAATAGACATTTTTTGCAGGATGAGGCCACAGCCACATCCTGGTGGAGACAAGAGACTGAATCACATCCTGTGCCTCAGGCTGCTGCTCTCTCTTGGTCAGGGGATGGAAACCTGGTGAGGAGCTGCAGGACCATCTCCTTTTCCACGGGATCCTCTGTACCTGTGTGCTTCCTCCCCTCTCTCCACAGCCCCTCATGCCCACCTGCATTGGAGACCAACATGGGTTTAAACTGACTGAGGGGAGATTGAAACTGGATGTTAGGAAGAAGTTGTTTGCAGTGAGGGTGGTGAGACACTGGCACAGGTTGCCCAGGGAGGTTGTGGAGCACAGAAGCACAGAATCACTTTGATCACATTCTGTGATTCTGTGCTCCACAACCTCCCTGGAGGTGCTCAAGGCCAGGTTGGATGAGGCCTTGAGCAACCTGTTCTAGTGAGAGATGTCCCTTGCCAATGGCAAGGAGGGGTTGGAACTGGATGATCTTTGAGGTCCTTTCCAACCCAAACCATTCTATGATCTCTGCAGCGGGCTGTGCTGGCTGTGGGTGACACCTGTTGTGTTTCCTCAACAGGAGGACCCCAGGGAACACCAGCAGCTGGAGCACCTGGGGCTGAGCAGGCTGGTCAGGGGTAATGGCGCTTTCCAACCTGTCCAATTACTTGGATGATGTTGACAACTACAGCGACTACGCAGATTACACCTACGAGGAGAGCAGCAGCGTGTGGGCAGACCCATCCCACGACCCCAAGGACGTGGCAAGGATCCTCTCTGTCATCATCTACAGCCTGTCCTGCGTGTTGGGCATCCTGGGCAACGGCCTGGTCATCGCCATCATCACCCTGAAGATGAAGAGGTCAGTCAACGCCGTCTGGTTCCTCAACCTGGCCGTGGCTGACTTCCTCTTCAACATCTTCCTGCCCATCAACATTGCCTACACGGCCATGCGCTACAACTGGATCTTCGGGACGGTCATGTGCAAGCTGAACTCCTTCCTCCTCATCCTCAACATGTACACCAGCGTCCTCCTGCTCACCACCATCAGCTTCGATCGCTACGTCTCCGTGGTGTTTCCCGTCTGGTCCCAGAACCATCGCTGCCCCAGCCTGGCCTACTTGGTGTGTCTGATTATCTGGACCATTGGCATCATCATGAGCTGCCCATCTCTTGTCTTCCGAGACACGGCCCAAGCCCACAACTCCATCATCTGCTTCAGCAACTTTTCCCTCTCCAGGAATAGGTCTTACCAAGCCCTGGCACTGATGAGGCACCGGACGGTGAACATCACCAGGTTCCTGGCTGGGTACATCCTTCCCATCACCATCATCACCTTCTGCTACGTCGCCATTGCCTTCAACCTGCGTCGGAACCGCCTGGCCAAGTCCAAAAAGCCCTTCAAGATCATCGTCACCATTATAGTCACCTTCTTCCTTTGCTGGAGCCCCTACCACCTGCTCAACCTGCTGGAAACGGAGCCCGACATGATCCCGCGCTCCGTGTTCGAGATCTGCATCCCCATCACCACGGCGCTCGCCGCCTCCAACAGCTGCATGAACCCTGTCCTCTACGTCTTCATGGGCCAGGACTTTAAGAAGTTTAAGGTCACCCTCCTCTCCAGACTGGTGAATGCCCTCAGTGAGGAGACAGGCCACTCCAGCATCGTTCACAGGAGCTTCTCCAAGATGTCCTCAATGACTGAGAAGGAGACAACAGTCCTCTGAATTCAACCTGGGTGCCTGCAGGAGGGACGCAGTCCTCCGGTGTCACCCATGCCCACCGCTGTGGTGGTGACCACCGTTGTGGTGGCCCCTGGTGTTTGGACAAGCATGGTCCAGTGCTGTCCTATAACATGTTCGTTGACTGATCTTGCTGCCTGAGGGCTGGCAGGTGTGGGAGATCACTGCTCTATGCACGTGGAGAGGATACAACCACCCTTAAACTTCCTCTGTGATTGCAAGGATGGTTGCACCAAACTCACTCAGAAGACATTTCAGGGCGTTCCTGTCTAACCTATGTGTTGCCTGACCTGGCAAGAACCTTTTTGCTGTTGCCAGAGACAGGCTGGAAGGAGGCAGCTCCATAGCAAGCTCTTGAGGTGGGTGGCCCAGTGGGGATCTACCATGTGTGAGTGATACCTGCTATGGCCTAACTGGTGATGCTCTTCCTGTGACCTCTGTGTGACTGTAGCTACTCATGTTAAAGTCCTAAAACATATTGGTACTAGAGGAATGTTCTGGACTGTGTTGTGAGCACTTTGTATGGTTCAGAAGAGGGGGCTGAAGGTCTGAATATCCCAGCCTCAATGAACCAGGAAATCTTGGGTGTCTGCTCAGTGACCAAGACCCAGAGATCCAGGGCCACCTGGCACGTTGGGAGTTAGGCTGATACACAAGGTCACTGACATGGAAAACTGGGTGAAAGTGAGAGGGGAAGGTTCATTTGAGGTGCCTTAGGACAAACCTCACTTTGGGGGACACATGGAAAACAGGGTGAAAATCAGAGGGGAAGGTTCATTTGAGGTGCCTTAGGACAAACCTCACTTTGGGGGACACATGGAAAACAGGGTGAAAATCAGAGGGGAAGGTTCATTTGAGGTGCCTTAGGACAAACCTCACTTTGGGGGACACATGGAAAACAGGGTGAAAATCAGAGGGGAAGGTTCATTTGAGGTGCCTTGGGACAAACCCCACTTTGGTGGACACATTTCACATGGTACATTTTGCACTGTGGTTTGGTGCTTGGAGCCACCAGTCCCAGCAGCTCCTTGCAAAGCACCTGGGTGGCACTGGGGAGCAGATCCATAGGCTGTGCTTCTTAGAGTGGCCCTTCTGTCCCCTCCTAGATCCAGGTGGACCTGGAGACTGTCTCCACTGATGGTTGCTGCTCCCTGGTGTCATCAGTTGATCCCATGGGATAGTTTTATGTCTTCCCAGCCAGGCAGCAAGACCACCACTGGTGGGAGACTCTGCTGCTGCCACACCACAAATCTCTGCAGTGCAGGATGGGCTGAGCCACCATCTCAGTCCAATTTCATGCACAGTTAATTTGGGAGATCCTTCACCATTTGGGCTTCCTGAGTGTGACACTGCTGTCACCCTTGTTGATGTGCTGCTTCCTCCATGTCACCCACAGCCCCTCATCCCAGGAAAGCAAGGAATGGCCAAGTCCTCTCCACATGCCAGCACCCACTGGTGCTTTTTGGGGGTCAGGATTTGGAGCAGCTGAAGAACTGGGGCAAGAAGCAGCTGGAAGATCTGGTCTCAAATTTCTCTGACATGGGGTGGGATTTGGGACATGTGGGATGGGGAGCACTGGGCTGCCTGTGTCCCTCAAGGACACAGCACTGTGCCATTGGCACTGGAACAGGCTGCACAGGGAGGTGGTGGAGTCACCATCCATGGAAGTGTTGAAGAAACCATGTAGGCTTGGCACTTTGGGCCATAGTTGAGTCCAATAGTTGGGCTCAGCCTTAGAGATCTCTTCCAGCTGAAGCAATTCTTTGATTCTGTGGTTGCCCCTCAGTCTCCCAGGGCTGTGGTGGTGTGAGGATGCTCCTCACTCATTTTCATGGCTGGCTTTTGCAAGCCCATCTGTTCTCTCTGCAAACAGCTTTCCCAAAACAGCCCCACTGAGAACTTGCTACATAACCTTGGGTTAGATCCTTCTGATGACAGCTTGGGAAACCTAATATTTGAGCTCTTCTGTGTAGCTGTTTGTCTGTTGGATAAAGTTTACATACAAATACCCTTGGTATGTGCTCAGGCTCGTGGTGGTGTGGAGCAGGAGACATCCTAGGGCTTTGCAGTGAGCAGCCCCATCCTAAGGTGTGCTCCTGAGCCTTGGCATTGCAGGAAAGCAGCTGGGAGCAGAGAGGCACAGGGATGTGGGGCTGGGGCTTTATGGCCTGTGGCTGGGATGGAAGTGTGGTGCTCCAAGCCTCTTCTGCAGGATACTCCCAAAGATTTGCCTGCAGGTGTTCAAGGCCTTGAGCAGCCTGGAATAGTGGAAGGTGTCCCTGCTCATGGCAGAGAAGTTGGGATTGGATGATCTTGGAGGTCTCCTCCAAACCAAATCATTTTAGGGTTCCATGATTCTATGCTCCCTGTGGCTTTCTTCCTTCAGCTTCCCACTGGGAACAGGTTGCCTGGAGACATTGTAGATGTTCCACCCCTAGAACTGTTCCTGGTAAGGTTGTTTGGGGCTCTAGTTGAAGATCATTGAATCATAGAATGGCTAGAGTTGGAAGGCACCTTAAAGATCACCTAGTTCCAACCTCCTGCCAGGGGCAGGTACACCTCCCAGCAGGGGAGTTGGACTAGGTGACCTTTAGAGGTCCCTTCCAACCCAAACCAGTCTGTGTGCCCAGCTGGCCAAGAAGGCCAATGGCATCCTGGCCTGTATCAGGAGCAGTGTGGCCAGCAGGACCAGGGAGGTCATTCTGCCCCTGGACTCAGCACTGGTTAGGCCACACCTCTGGGCCCCTCAATTTAAGAAAGATGCTGAGGTGCTGGAAGGTGCCCAGAGAAGGGCAGCAAGGCTGGTGAGGGGCCTGGAGCACAGCCCTGTGAGGAGAGGCTGAGGGAGNGAGCAGCCTGGAATAGTGGAAGGTGTCCCTGCTCATGGCAGAGAAGTTGGGATTGGATGATCTTGGAGGTCTCCTCCAAACCAAATCATTTTAGGGTTCCATGATTCTATGCTCCCTGTGGCTTTCTTCCTTCAGCTTCCCACTGGGAACAGGTTGCCTGGAGACATTGTAGATGTTCCACCCCTAGAACTGTTCCTGGTAAGGTTGTTTGGGGCTCTAGTTGAAGATCATTGAATCATAGAATGGCTAGAGTTGGAAGGCACCTTAAAGATCACCTAGTTCCAACCTCCTGCCAGGGGCAGGTACACCTNTAGATGATAGGTTGGGCTCCATGATCCTAGAGGTCTTTTCCAGCCTGGTTAATTCTGTTGACTCTGTGATTCAGCTAGAGCAGGTTGCTCAGAGCACCACACAACCTGACCTGGAATGGTTCCAGGATTGGTGCATCTGCCACCTCTTGGGGCAACCTCTTCCCAGTGGGAAGTTGAAGTGGGAAGCCCAAAGGATTTCATCCCTGGAGGAGCCAAATGGCTTTTTAAGGTGGGTTAGAAAAAGTATCCATGCAAAAAGAAATCTCCTCTGGAAGAGCACCACTTGCCTTGTGCCTGGCACTGGCAGCTGGTGCCCACCCCCAACTTCCTGCCTTGGTAATCTGTGCACTGAGCTGCTGCCAGCCTCTGCCCCCAGGTCCATGTCATCCTGACATGTTCTCTGTCAGACCCCATCTGGAAAAAGCTCTGTGATGCTGATTTGGAAGAGGAATGGTTATTAATGCCAGCACAGAGCTGAGGCTGTGCATCTCCTCACCCAGCCCAGGCTGCTTTCCCATCACCTCCTCCACCTCACAATGCTCCTCCCCCCAGACTCACACTGTCCCTGGGGCTGGTTTGGGGAGGGGGGGTTGGTTCTTCCCCAGTGCTCTGCCCACACCACAGCATCCATCCAGACACCTCGAGATGAACAGCATGCTGGTGCTCCATCTCCTTCTGCTCCTCTCCTTAGCCCAGCAGGCTTTGGGAAAGAGAAAGGGAAAAAAATCCCCTGAGCTTTGCCCACTGGATCCTGTGAGTCCCTCAGTGGGGAGTGATTCATGGCACCAGTGGAGCAGATCAGACAGAGAGCATTAAAAATGCACAAATACAAGAACAGGAAGGGGATGGGAATATCCCTCAAGAACTTTCAGCAGTGTTTCAGAGCAACACCTTTCAGAGCTAGGACACTGACCTTAGACCCCCATGTCCAGCCCTGAGAGCCCATCCCAGAGCCCACATCCCCATCACTATGACACTGAGCCCTGCCCCAGGACTCTGATCCTCATCTCTAGGACCTCAGCTGCAGCCCAAGACTCCAATCCCCATCCCTAGGACCCTGATCCCCATCTCTAGGACCTCAACTCTATCCCAGGTCCCCAGTGACAAGCTCTGGAACAGTGACCACCAGCCCAGGATCCCAATCCCAACCTAGGACCCTAATCCCCATCCCTAGGACCTCAACTCTATCCCAGGACCCCAGTGGCAACCTCTGGAACAATGACCACCAGCCCAGGACCCCAGTCCCCATCCCTAGGACCTCAACTCCATCCCAGGTCCCCAACTCCATCCCAGGTCCCCAATGTCAAGCTCTGGAACAATGACCACCAGCCCAGGATCCCAATCCCAACCTGGGGCCCTAATCCCCATCCCTAGGACCTCACCTCCATCCCAGGTCCCCAAGGTCAAGCTCTGGAACACTGACCCCCAGCCCAGGACCCCAGTCCCCATCCCTAGGCCCTCAACTCCATCCCAGGTCCCCAGTGACAAGCTCTGGAACAGTGACCACCAGCCCAGGATCCCAATCCCAACCTGGGGCCCTAATCCCCATCCCTAGGACCTCACCTCCATCCCAGGTCCCCAATGTCAAGCTCTGGAACAATGACCACCAGCCCAGGATCCCTAAGACACTGTCCCCCATCCCAGGACAGGGATAAGTCCCTAGCCTTGTGCTTCTCTGTGCCCCCTCCTGACTGCTTCCTTCAGCTTGCAAGGACCTAAAAACTTGAAGCTGGGCCTCATTTCACACCAAATTAGTCAGGAATAAACCCAAATCATTTCTGTGCAACACATTCACTGTCCTTAATGACTCTTCTCTTTCAATTAGCTGAACTAAAATTGCATTTTCCTTCCCCAGATAAATCACCTCCTTTATTTGGAAATGGAATTAAGGAAAGAAAAAAAAAAAAAAAAACAAAGAAAAAAGAAAAAATAAAAGGAGGTTTGCCCTTTCCCTTTCCTCAGTGCTAGGCAGGTCTGAGCTGTGTTTAAATTACCTCCTTGGTGTTCAGGCAGGTTGTCAACTGTAAATTTTATGGGCAATAGTAAAGCTGATTAAAAAAGATGCTACTTTTGTCAGGGAGGAATGGTGCTGCTGCTCAGATTTATGGCTTGCATCTTCCCTGTGTTACAGAGCTTCTGAGAAGGTGCTGCTGAGGTGGGCTGTGTCCCCTCTCCTTTGAGCTGCAGAGTGGAGTTGGGGTGGGATTTAGTTTGGGGGGGAGGGGACAACTTTCCCTATGACCTGCTCTGAGGCCCCAGAGTCATTTGCATGGGTGGAGTCAGTGCCCAGAGCTCGCTGGGTTCACCCCAAAGGGGCACCCCCTGCCTTGGCTAGGCAAGGGAGTCCCAGCCTGAGCTGCTCTCCAGCATCATCATCATCTTTGGCCTCATCGGCTCCAGCATGATCTTCTTTGGTGTCATCTCCTCGTACATCATCTTTAGCAGCAGCATCTTCATCACAGTCTTCTTTGGTGTCATCTTCTTTAGCATCATCACCTTCAATACCATCTTCTTTAGCATCATCACCTTCAATACCATCTCCTCCAGCATCATCTTCTTTGGTGTCATCTTCTTTAGCATCATCACCTTCAATACCATCTTCTCCAGCATCATCTTCTTTGGAGTCATCTTCTTTAACAGCATCACCTTCAATACCATCTCCTCCAGCATCATCTCCTTTGGTGTCATCTCCTTTGGTGTCATCTTCTTTGGTGTCATCACCTTCAATACCATCTCCTCCAGCATCATCTCCTTTGGTGTCATCTCCTTTGGTGTCATCTTCTTTGGTGTCATCACCTTCAATACCATCTCCTCCAGCATCATCTCCTTCGGTGTCATCTTCTTTAGCAGCATCACCTTCAATACCATCTCCTCCAGCATCATCTCCTCCATCACAATCTTCTTTGGTGTCATCTTCTTTAGCAGCATCTCCTCCAATATCATCTCCTCCATCACAATCTTCTTTGATGTCATCATCAGCTTCAATATCATCTCCTCCAGCATCATCTTCTTTGGTGTCATCTCCTCCAGTACCATCTGCTCCATCACAATCTTCTTTGGTGGCATAATCTTTGGCATCATTTTCTCCAGCATCAACTCCTCTCCTGTATCTTCACCATGTGGACCAATTGGTCTGCTCAGCACAAACCCCACACAGAAGTGGGGGGAATCCAGGGAGTTTGGTGCAGACACAGTTGCTATGGCAACAACATCCAGCCTGGAAGGGAAGGTGCCGAGGATGCTGCTGCAGCCTCCACCAGCACAGGACTTGGGAGGCAGGAGAACACTCCCAGGGATGAGACATGGCAGGAAAAAAAGAGATTTTGTTTTTCTTTAATGCAGGAAGCTGGAGTTGGGTGGGTAAAGATTACCCCTAGGATCCACCACCCTCACACTGCTCCTGCCTGGAGATGTTTGGGGCTTGATGAGGCTGTGTTTGTGGAGGTGATGATGGAGAAAGATTTGTCTTTTTCTTTCTCCAGGGGGAATATCAATGTAGCATTGTCAGTGTCATGAGGTTTAAAAATAAATAAATAAATAAATAAAGCAGCCCAGAATTTAGTAAATAAATAAAAGCAAGAGAAATAGCCCCTAAAGCTGTGTGCAGGACATGCTTATGAGGAGGTACTGACGTCCAACTGCTCCATCTCATTGCAAATTAAACCCAAAAGTGATTACAGTGACAAAAAGGCACTAAGCTTCTCTGAGCCTTAAATCCATAGAGGGAAAAAAAAAAAAAAAGCAAGAGATAAGCTGACCTGGACAAGCTGGAGAGGTAGAGAACCGCATCAGGGTTTACAAGGCCAAGTACAAGGCCCTGCACCTGGGTCAGGACAATCCACACACACACACACACACCCAGTGTTGATCCAGGCTGAGAATGCAGGGCTGGAGAGCTGGGCATGAACCAGCATCAGGTAGCTCCAGCCCAGAGCCAGCCATGCCCTGGGCTGCTGCCCAGCAGCAGGGGCAGGGAGGGAATTCTGCCCAGGCTGAGAAAGTTGAGGTTGTTCAGCCTGAAGAAGAGAAGGCTCCAGAGACACCTTCTGGTGGCCTTTCAGTGCCTAAAGGGTCCAAGAAGAAAGCTGAGGGCAGGCTTTTGCACAGGGCCTGTGGTGACAGGCCAGGGGGTGAGAGTTTGAACTAACAGAGGGAGATTCAAGCTGGAGAGAAGGAAGAAATGTTTGACACTGAGAGCCTGGCCCAGGTTGCCCAGAGAAGTAAGAGAAGCCCCATCCCTGGTACCATTGCAGGTCAGGTTGTGTGGGGCTCTGAGCAACCTGCTCTGTTTGGAGATGTCCCTGCTGACTGCAGGGAGGTTAAACTGGATGAACTTTAGGGTTCCAGTGTGCACATGCAGCCCAGACAGCAACTGTGTGCTGGGCTGCAGCAANCTCCCGTGAGGAATAACATTGCTATGACCCTAACAACAGTGGGGGAGAAGCCATCCACCACCTCCCACATCTTGCAGGAAATCCAAGATGGAGTGGGATGGGCGAGGGATGCTTGGACAGGCCTCACAGAGACACGAGAAGGCAGAATAGCAACCAAAAAAACTCTCCTTTAATAGCTGGATCGACCTGAGGATTTGTTCTGACCGAGGTAGGCAGCCCCAGGGCCACCACAAGCAAAGGAGCACGGGGGTCAGCTCAGCTCCCGCTGCCGGGACAGGGCTCACCCACACTCCTGGAGAACCTCCAGCCATTTCTCAAGGGAAGAGTTAAAAAGAGGGGCAGCAGCTCCCTAGGAACACATTCACCCACCTCTGTGCAAAGAAAGAGCCCCCTCCCCAGTCCTGGCATCGCTGCCCACGCCCATCTGCACACACGTTAGAAAAATAGATTTTATTTAAACTCTCTTTTGTTTTGTTGGGGTTTTTTTTGTTTGTTTGTTTGTTTGGGTTTTTTTGCCTCCATGGAATTTTCTTCTCTTTCCTTGAATCTAGATTGAGGGGTGTCTCTAGATTTCAAGCACGTGGTTCTACTCAAGATCAAGAGTTAAAAGCCAGTCGTTGGACACCTACGCTCTAGAAAAAAGGCTGCGTACGAGATATGGCTTCTGCACCTACATCCAAAGGGGACTTGCAGGTTGGGAGGAGGGGAGGGAGCTCGTTTTTGGCAAAGGCAGGACAGGGATGGGCTGGGAGGGTGACACATGGCAGGGGGACCACATGCAGCTCTGCACAAAGCCAGCCTGGTGAAGGACACCTTCCCGAGGCGCGCGGAGATCCTTTGGTTTCGCTTGCTCGTCAGCAGGCAGCGGGGGCGGGCAGGGTGAGGGTCCCATGGTGGGGACATAGGCAGGACTCAGCTGAGGGACACCAGAAAGCTCAGCCCCAGTGTTTGCCCACACGTTGGATGTAGCTGAGCTGCAGCACATGGCCCCCCCAAAACTGCTCCTGGGGGAGCTCTTTTGGCTCATCAGCTTCTGAAATGAGCTTGTGTGTCCCATAAGCTCTTCAGTCCAGGCTCAAGGTCCCCAACTTGAGCATTGCCCACGTGTGTGTGTGTGGGGGGGGGGGGTGGCTCCCACCCACAGTTCCCCCTGAGTGGGGGTCATGGAACCTCCCAGGGCACCAGGGCTGGAGCAGCAGCATTGCCCAGTGCTGTGACTGGGGACACAAGCCTCACCCTAGGGACATCCCTGCCCCTAAGCTCAGAGAAGGTGCCCACAAAGTGCATGGGGGACATATAGCCACCTCATTTGGAGGCATTGCTCTCCCCATTGCAGCCTCCTGCATTTCCACAACCTCCAACTGGGATACGTGGCACCATCACCCACGTGGTGCCAACAGCTCCCAGTCTATCCTCCCTTGGGAAGGTTGATGGGCTCCACCAAAGGGGGGGCTGGTCAAAGAGTGAGGAGATTTGGGTGTGCCTACTCCAGGTAGCTCAGCTCCCATGGCACCAGGGCAGTGTGCCGGTGCCAGGTGAGTGCATCAAGCATGGCACGAGCACCACAGCATCTCCACTAACCAGCCTGGATGGGCACAAATAACCCATTGCATTGCCAAAGAGGGCTGCAGGGGAGGGATGGAGCAGGAACCCTGCGTTGGGAAGGCACCCGCATCCCCTCGGTGGCACCACCATGCCCGGGTCAGCGTTGGCATCGGCCAAGCAAGCTCAGCAATGGCTGGGACCATTCATTGGTCATGCAGGGAGGTGATCAACAGCTAATAGCAGCAGATGGAGAATTAAAAGAAGAACCACCCACTGGGTGGAAGAAGGCAGAGGCCGGCGAGACCAAGCCCTTCCTCACCACGCGGGGTCGCGCCCCCGTGCCACCGTCGCCATCATCTTGGGTAGTAATCGTCTGGGACCCCCGAGAGGTTGCGGAGTTTCAGAGCCGTGTCCACCGTTCTGATGTAGCCACTGATCACCTTCCTCATCTCAGGGGTGTAGGGGTCGTACTCCAGCTTCCTCAAGCCGGAGCGCTTGAAGTTGCCGTCCTTCTGCCCCTCCACGCACAGCAGCCTGTCCTCGCAGGCGGCGATGCCCAGCAGCCCTACCATGCGCTGCAGCTGCACGAACAGGTCCCGCTTCAGGTCCTCGAAGTGAACCACCAGCACCTTCTTGCCGTAGCGGAGCCAGTCCAAGGTGTGAGTGGCCCACCAGGGCGCGTAGTTGGCCACGAACTCCGGCCACTCTGCAATCACAGAAAGCCACCGGGCTGGGGAGGGACCTCTGCGGGTCACCAACTCTAGATCACAGAGTCACAGGCTGGGGAGGGACCTCTGCGGGTCACCAACTCTAGATCACAGAGTCACAGGCTGGGGAGGGACCTCTGGGGGTCACCAACTCTAGATCACAGAGTCACAGGCTGGGGAGGGACCTCTGGGGGTCACCAACTCTAGATCACAGAGTCACAGGCTGGGGAGGGACCTCTGGGGGTCACCAACTCTAGATCACAGAGTCACAGGCTGGGGAGGGACCTCTGGGGGTCACCAACTCTAGATCACAGAGTCACAGGCTGGGGAGGGACCTCTGGGGGTCACCAACTCTAGATCACAGAGTCACAGGCTGGGGAGGGACCTCTGGGGGTCACCAACTCTANTCATCCAGTCCAACCCCCCTGCCACAGCAGGACCAGACAATCTAGCTCAGGGCACACAGGAACGCATCCAGACAGGCCTTGAAAGGCTCCAGAGGAGGAGATTCCACAACCTCTCTGGGCAGCCTGTGCCAGTGCTCTGGGACCCTTCCAGGAAAGAAGTTCCCCCCTGTGTTGAGGTGGAACCTCCTGTGCTGCAGCTTCCATCCATTGCTCCTTCACAGGAGCAAGTGAGCATCACAGGGAGCAAGTGAGCAGAGCCTGCCCTCCCCGAGCCCCCCAGCCCTCAGGTATTTATGAATACTTATTAAATCTCCTCTCAGTCTTCTCTTCTCCAGACTAAGCAGCCCCAGGTCCCTCAGCCTCTCCTCATCAGGCAGTGCTCCAGTCCCCTCATCATCCTCTCAGCCCTCCGCTGGACCCTCTCCAGCAGATCCCTGTCCCTCTTAAGCTCCCACAGGAACACATCCAGGCAGCTTTTGAAAGTCTCCAGAGAAGGAGGAATAACAGATGGAGGAAAGGATGTGTTTAGAGGCTGTCCCCCATGTCCTCCATCTCCCTCTACCCAACCCCCCAACCCATGCCACTCCCTGATGAAGTCTTCCAATTCCCCCTCTTGCTAATGTATCCTTCCCTAAAAGTCACCTGATGAAAGGGATGATCACCTGGTTGGGAAAGACCTTAAGATCTTGGAGTCCAACCATAACCCAACACCTCCCTGTACACAGCTCTTAGACCATGTCCCTAAGCTCCTTAGCTAAGTACCTCTTCAACACCTCAGAGATGGTGACTCCACCACTCCCCTGGGCAGCCTGTTCCAGTATTTGATAATGCTTTGAGTGAAGAAATTGTTCCTCATGCCCAACCTAAACCTCTCCTGAGGCAGCTTGAGGCTATTTCCTCTTACCTCATCAGTTGCTTGTCAAGAGAAGAGGCCAGCCCCAACCTGGCTCTAATCTCCTCTCAAGGAGTCACAGAGAACCAGAAGGTCTCCCCTCAGCCTCCTCTTCTCCAGACTGACCAACCCCAGGTCCCTCAGCTGCTCCTCACCAGTCCTGTTCTCCAGACCCTTCACCAAGCTTTGCTGCCCTTCTCTGGACTCACTGCCCAGAAATTGTCCTGTCTAATGAAACATCAACAAGAAGCCACAACTCTCCCAAGGGCTCTGGCTACTTCTCTCTCTGGGTACCTGCTTCTCCCTCTTACCCTCCACCAGACTCCAGTTCCTGGTTATCAGCTGGGCTGTGGTTAATTCCCTGCAGAACCATTACTCCCAGTCTCTGTTTCATTAAGCAGCCACAGGACAATTCACCTTCTGTAATCACCTCACATAAACCTTTGCTTTGGAACCACTCCAGGGAGAGCATAAAATTAATGTCATGGAACCAAACGGGGGCTTCATGGGGCCCATAGCCTCTGGGGGCTCCGTGGAGGGAAGGAGAAGGAAAATCATCTCCACCCCAGCACCAGTAGATGTAGACTGGGAAGAAGGAATGGGTTTTGCCCAAAAATGCCCCAGAATTGGTTCCTGGAAGAAGAAAATGGTTTGCAGAGGTGGGGTGTAGTGAGTTGGAAAGGCTGAGGAGGTTACTGGGAGAAAGAAATGGTTTGGAGGTGTTGGCTGGAGGGAGCAGGGAAGGCTGAGGAGGTTACTGGGAGAAAGAAATGGTTTGGAGACATGGGCTGGAGGGAGCAGGGAAGGCTGAGGAGGTTACTGGGAGAAAGAAATGGTTTGGAGGCGTTGGCTGGAGGGAGCAGGGAAGGCTGAGGAGGTTACTGGGAGAAAGAAATGGTTTGGAGACATTGGCTGGAGGGAGCAGGGAAGGCTGAGGAGGTTACTGGGAGAAGGAAATGGTTTGGAGGCGTTGGCTGGAGGGAGCAGGGAAGGCTGAGGAGGTTACTGGGAGAAAGAAATGGTTTGGAGGCGTTGGCTGGAGGGAGCAGGGAAGGCTGAGGAGGGTACTGGGAGAAAGAAATGGTTTGGAGACATTGGCTGGAGGGAGCAGGGAAGGCTGAGGAGGGTACTGGGAGAAGGAAATGGTTTGGAGACATTGGCTGGAGGGAGCAGGGAAAGCTGAGGAGGGTACTGGGAGAAGGAAATGGTTTGGTGACATGGGCTGGAGGGAGCAGGAAAGGCTGAGGAGGGTACTGGGAGAAAGAAATGGTTTGGAGACATGAGCTGGAGGGAGCAGGGGAGGCTGAGGATGGGGCCTCCACACCCTATCTTAATTACTTGTCTTTAATCAGCTCTTTTTTGTCCTCTGGATGATCATTTAATGGAGTGTTAATTGCAAACCTGGCACAAAACAACTGTCCTCACTGAGCATTTGCTTCCCACGCTGGTCATGGTCCCACAAGAACCCCCAAGCTCCATGGCTGGGGTCCTCCACTGGCTGAACCTCAACATGGGATCAGTGGAATGATGATCCCCAGCCCCTCCCTGGTGCCAAACCACAGCTCTCATCAACCCTCCCAGCCCAGTCAAGCCCTGCAGCATGGAAAATCTCCATCTTTCCAGGTAGGCTGCTCCAATGGTTAATTAACCTGACAATTAACTCATCAGCTAATTACACCCTACATCCTCTGGAAAGAACTGGGCAATGTATTTTGGTGTGTGCCCAAATGAGGTCATGCTGGGGTGGAGGGAAGAATCCTCTGTGCCCAACCTTTCCCTTGCCTTAGGGATATGAGGTGTGGGACAGACATGGAGGGGATTTTGGAGTGGGCAGTCTGGGTGGGGAGGAGTCCATGGTGCTCCAGTGAGGACATCATCCTCCTGTTCCCCCTCCCAGCTGTACCTGCAGTTGTGCTTTTGGGTGCAGCAGATGCAGATGAAGTCTAACACACAGCTTGTGCCCCTCCAGGGCGGGCACAATGCCAGCCTTCTTGGAAGCCCCCAGCCCTCTCAGCAGTGCTGATGGTGGCAGGGCTGGCAGCCACCATCCCCTCCCCACAGCCACAGTGGTGGCAGGGTGGCATTTCTGTGTGCCCAGCTGCTCTGAGACACCCCCATCCCCACGCTCAGGCGTAGGGTGGAGGCTCGTTAATTAGAGCAATTTACAAATTGCTGTTGTGGAACTGACTTCATTGGAAAGAGTTAAAATATTTAGCTTGATTGAACATCTGCTACCCTTCACTCAGAGTTTATTTAAGGCCAGCCTTTGCTCTTATGTGCCTGGCTTGCCTTAGCACCCTGTGCTTGTGGTGCTGGGGACAGCCCAGCCCTGCCCTCCCCACTACCCTGCCCTGTGGGGAGCAATGTCCCACTGCTGCCATGGAGTCATGGAATTGGTTTGGTTGGAAAAGACCTCTAAGATCATCCAGTCCAGCCATTAACTCAGCACTGCCAGGGCACCACTAAACCATGGCCCTCAGCATTACATCTCCATGGCTTTGAAGCCCCTCCAAGGATTGGGATTCCACCACTGTCCTGGGCAGCCTGGGCCAAGCCTTGACAACCTTCATGGGGAAGAAGTTGTTCCTTATGCCCAACCTAAACCTGTCCTGGGGCAACCTGAGACCATTTCCTCTTGTCCTATCCCTCATTCCTTGGGAGATAAGACCAACCCCACCTGACTCCAATCTCCTTTCAGGGAGTTGTAGAGACCCAGAAGGTCTCCCCTCAGCCTCCTTTTCTCCAGGCTAAACATCTCCAGTTCCCTCAGCCACTCCTCACCAGCCCTGTTCTCCAGACCCTTTACCAGCTTCAAAGCCCTTCTCTGGACCTGCTTTAGCNCATGGGGAAGAAGTTGTTCCTTATGCCCAACCTAAACCTGTCCTGGGGCAACCTGAGGCCATTTCCTCTTGTCCTATCCCTCATTCCTTGGGAGATAAGACCAACCCCACCTGACTCCAATCTCCTTTCAGGGAGTTGTAGAGACCCAGAAGGTCTCCCCTCAGCCTCCTTTTCTCCAGGCTAAACATCTCCAGTTCCCTCAGCCACTCCTCACCAGCCCTGTTCTCCAGACCCTTTACCAGCTTCAAAGCCCTTCTCTGGACCTGCTTTAGCAGTGTCCTTCTTGGAGTGTGGGATCCCAGACTGAACCCAGCATTTGAGATGTGGCCTGAGCAGTTCAAGTGAAGTGGCACAGTCCCTGCTCTGCTCCTGCTGCCTGCACTGGTGCAAGTACAGAAAAGATTCCCAAAAGTTTGGATCCTTCAGCTCCTGCCCACTCAACCCATATTCTCCTTATTAGCATCAGGCTGCTCTCAGATTCACATCCCTGAGCACTGCCACTTCTCTGCTGCAGCTCTTATGAGCCAACACAGCACTGAAGAGCTCAGCATCTCTGCTTCTCCGTCTTGTCCCATCCCATGCTGCTGATGCAGGAGCCTTTGGCCATGCCAGGTCATAGCAGCTGCACACCCAGGGGATGTTCCTTCAACATGGGAACAAAAAGAGCTGGCACAACCCAAGCTTCTCCAATGGGGACCAGACTTGAGCTCCACTGAGCTTTAAGAACATCTTCATAAAAGCTCAACATGAGCCTGCAGTGTGCACACAGCCCAGACAGCAACCTTGTGCTGGGCTGCAGCAAGAGCAGTGTGGGCAGCAGGGCAAGGGAGGGGATTCTGCTTCTTTGCTCTGCTCTTCTCAGACCCCATCTGGAGTCCTGTGTGCAGTTGTGGAGCCCCCAGCACAGGAAGGACATGGAACTGTTGGAGTGGGTCCAGAGGAGGCCACGAAGATGCTCAGAGAGCTGCAGCAGCTCTGCTGTGAGGACAGGCTGAGAGAGTTGGGGCTCTGCAGCCTGGAGAAGAGAAGGCTTCCAGGAGACCTTAGAGTAGCCTTCCAGTATCTGAAGGGGGCTAGAGGAGGGTTGGGGAGGGACTATTGACAAGATCTTGTAATGACAGGGTGAGGAGTAATGGGTTTAAAGTGGCAGAGGGGAGATTGAAACTGGATGTTAGGAAGAAGTTGTTTGCAGTGAGGGTGGTGAGACACTGGCACAGGTTGAGGGGTGGTGAGACACTGGCACTGGTTTCCCAGGGAGGTTGTGGAGCACAGAATCACCCAACGTGATCTTTGATCACGTTGGGTGATTCTGTGCACCACAACCTCCCTGGAGGTCTTCTGTGCTCCACAACCTCCCTGGAGGTGTTCAAGGCCAGGTTGGACGAGTCCTTGAGCCACCTGTTCTAGCGGGAGCTGTCCCTGCCTATGACTGGGGGTTGGAACTGGCTGAGCTTTGAGGTCCCTCCCAACCTAAACCATTCTCTGATTCTATAGCTCTGTTAGCCAGCTTGGAGCTTGCCCACCTGTTTCCCATGGGAGCAGGGCAGGAGCAGCTGAGCCCAGCAGCTTACCTTTGCCCTTCCAGTGGGCGTGGGAGGCGAAGCCGATGTGGCCTCCGTACTTGCGGTTGAACTCGGCCATCAGAGCCTTGTAGGGGTTGCGGATGAGCAGGATGGCAGAGTCGAAGGATTCGATCTCCTTCTGCCCACTCTCGTGGGTCTTGATGCAGATTGTCCTCCCGCTCCTCCAGTGGTCCCTCTCGCCCTTGAAGCCTGTGGGACAGAGCAAGCCAAAGCTTGATGCTCACCCAAATAACCAAAGCTGAGCTGGGGAAGGATGGAGGAGGTGAGTTGGATGAAGGAAGTTGAGGTTTGAAGTTGATTTTTGTCGTGAAGATGCTCAGAGGGCTGCAGCAGCTCTGCTGTGAGGACAGGCTGAGAGAGTTTGGGCTTTTCAGCCTGGGGCAGAGAAGGCTTTGAGGAAATCTTGGAGTGCCCTTCCAGTATCTGAAGGGGGCCTACAGGAAGGCTGGGGAGGGACTATTGACAAGGTCTTGCAATGACAGGACAAGGGGCAATGGGTTTGAACTGGCAGAGGGGAGATTTAAGCTAGACGTTAGGAAGAAGTTGTTTGCAGTGAGGGTGGTGAGGCACTGGCACAGGTTGCCCAGGGAGATTGTGGGCCCCATAAAGATGCTATAGGCCCCATGCTCTACAGGCATCCTATAGATCCCCCGAAGACCCTACAGAGGCCCTCTAGAGACCCCATAGAGACCTACAGACATGCTATAAAGACTCTGTAGCACCTATAGGCACCCTATAGAAACCCTGTAGACCCTATAGGCCCTATATAGACCCCACAGGCACCCTATGGAGACCCTCTAGACCTTAAGGATCCTATAGAGTCCACAGACCCCCATAGGGCCCCCAAAAGCACTCTATTGGAACCCTCTAGAGGACTCCTATAGCTGCCCCCTAAGGCCCCTATAGATGCCCCCCATAGATTCCCCTTGGCCCATCAGAAGCCACAGCCAGGCCCCCACACACCCCTGCCCTGTGATTCTGTGCTCCACAACCTCCCTGGAGGTGTTCAAGACCAGGTTGGATGAGTCCTTGAGCAACCTGTTCTAGTGGGAGGTGTCCTTGCCTATGGTGGGGGGTTGGAAGTGGATGAGCTTTGAGGTCTCTTCCAACCTAAACCACTCTGTGATTCTGTGATTTGCATCACAGTCCAGATGGAAATTGTTTATTTTCCCAAGTTAGGAATCACCTAAAATCCATTTCTGAGAGGGTGGGAAGCAGGCACAGGGGTCTGAGCAGGGCTGCCTCCTCCCTAGCCATGCTCACATCTTCTCAGTGACATGGGTCTGCCACAACCTGATGTTTTCTAGCTTGGCTTTTCTCCAGAGCAGAACACACTGGCAGGAAAACTTCATCAAGGTAACTTCTGCTTGGTTTGGGTGGTCAAGAACATATTTCTGTAGCTCTGATCTCCCTGGCCACAGCAGTTAAACCCTCTCCATAAATTAAGAAGCACAAAACCTTCAGAGTGGACTCTCAGCCAGTTTGCTGTTGGTACCAATCTGGGAGGAAAGGCTGACACCCCTCAGGCTGTGCTGCCATCCTGCAAGACCCAGACAGGCTGGAGAGTTGGGTGAGGGGAACCTCATGAAGTTCAGGAAAGGCAAGTGCAGGGTCCTGCAGCTGGGAAGGAAGAACCCCCTGCAGCTGTACAGGTGAGAGGTGGCCTGCTGGCAAGCAGCTCTGCAGAGAGGGACCTGGGAGTGCTGGTGGATAACAAATTGCCCATGAGCCACCAATGTGCCCTCCTGTCCAAGACAGCTGATGGTGTCCAGGGATGCATGAAAAATTGTGGCCAGCAGATCAAGAGAGGTTCTCCTCCCCCTCTACTCTGCCCTACTTCTATCCCATTTCTAGCTCCCTAGCTCAAGAGAGACAGAGAACTGTCACTGGAGAGAGTCCAGCAGAGACTACAAAGATGCTGGAAAAGAGCAGCCCCAGAGGGGATCTGATCAATGCTCAGCAAGAGCTAAAGGACCTGTAGGGGACAAGAGGGTGGGGTCAGACTCCTGTTGGTGGTGCCCAGTGACAGGACAAGGACCAATAGGCACAAACTGGAACCCAGGAGATTCCACCTGAACAAAAGGAGAAACCTGTTTGGTGTGAGGGTGCTGGAGCCCTGGAGCAGGCTGCCCAGAGAGGTTGTGGAGTCTCCTTCTCTGGAGAGCTTCCAAACCCACCTGGCCATTGTGACCCTGGGCAAGCTGCTGTGGGTGCCTCTACTGGAGCAGGGACATTGGACTGGATGATCTCCAGAGGTTCCTTCCAAATTCTGCCCTGCTGGGGTTCTGAGATTCATGCTCATGCAGCTTCTGATGAGCCCAGTGATGCCATGAAGAGGGCCCATATCATGCACCACCATCCCTGACGTGCCCTACATGGAATATCAGGGCTGAACCCAGCATCCCTCCCAGCCCAACCATAACCCAAACCACCCAGGCAGGAGATGCTGGTGGATACGAGCTGAGCTGGGAGCCAAGCTGCAAGGAGCTGTATGACATCAATTAGAGATGTGTCATTTGCTGTCTGCAGCCAGCTTCATCTCCCAGTTGCCTGGATACCTCAACCCAGAATAAACACAGAGCCCACACTCGGGTGGATGAGCAAAACCTCCCAGCCCAAACCATCCCATGGAGCAGCATCAGTTGTACTCAGCTCTGAATGCCCAAGGGACAGCACCAAGGTTTTCTCCCAGCTCAGGTGGGACCAGCAATCAACCCTTCTCTCACCTTTGTTGTAGAGAGATCCATCAAAGTAGTAGCTGCCAGTGTAGAAGCCAGTGGCCAACTCGATCAGGTGTCGTGCCCATGTGTTGCCAGCACCAGGGAAGCTGGCCAGGGCCACCAGCTGCTTGGCACGGGTTGGGAGAAACCTCCTGTCCATGCAGCGGTTGTCTGTGGTGAGAAGCACCCAAGACACATCAGGGCTGCAGCATGGGAATGTGTTTTTCCTACAGAGACATTCCCCTTCCCTACAGCTTCAGTGAGGAGATGGCTGCTGCAGGGCAAAGCGTACTGCTAAAGCACCCACGGGCAGCCCAAGGAGTCCTGAAGACCCCAAAGAGTCTTTAACACTCTTGAGTCTTAAGAGGAGGGCAGGAGAAGTTCTGCTTTGTGATTAGTCCCCAGCACAGGAAGGACATGGAACTGTTGGAGTGGGTCCAGAGGAGGCCACCAAGATGCTCAGAGGGCTGCAGCAGCTCTGCTGTGAGGACAGACTGAGAGAGTTGGGGCTCTGCAGCCTGGAGAAGAGAAGGCTTCCAGGAGACCTTAGAGTAGCCTTCCAGTATCTGAAGGGGGCTACAGGAAGGCTGGGAAGGGACTATTGACAAGGGCTTGCAATGACAGGACAAGGGGCAATGGGTTTGAAGTGGCAGAGGGGAGATTTAGACTGGATGTTAGGAGGAAGTTGTTTGCAGTGAGGGTGGTGAGACACTGGCACAGGTTGCCCAGGGAGGTTGTTTCTGTTCCCTCCCTGGAGGTGTTCAAGGCCAGGTTGGACAAGGCCTTGAGTGACCTGTGCTAGTGGGAGGTGTCCCTGCCTATGGCAGGGGGTTGGAACTAGATGATCCTTGAGGTTCCTTCCAACCTTACCATTCTGTGATTCTATGATTAGGAGACAATGAGTTACAGAGGTGCATCTGCCAAGCAAGCTCCTGCTTATTATATCAATGAATCCATGAGTGTTGCCATCATGGCCCCATCATCCCAAAAGGGATGGTGTTGAGACTGAGCTGCTCTGAAGCAAAGCCTCCTGAATTTGGCTTCTCCTTTGCTCCATTCAGCTCCTTCCTCTTCCAGTAACAGGTTTAAAAGTGCTTTAAAAGCCATGGGGATGTGGTGCTGAGGGACATGGTTTGGTGGTGAACTGGCAGTAGTGGGTTAATGGTTAGACCTGATGGACTCCATCAGGAACAATTCCATGATTCCCCTCCCCATGAAAGTGTTCAAGGCCAGGTTGGGCAGAACCTTGAGCATCCTGGTTTAGTGGAAAGTGTTCCTGCCCATAGCAGGGGAGGGGAGCTGGAACTAGAATGACCTTTAAGGTCCCTTCCAACCCAAACCATTCTGCAGTTCTATGATCTTCAAGGTCTCTTCCAAACAAAATGATTCTATGATTCCCTGCTCACCACAGAGACTTTCAGGATGGTGGTGGCCAGAACCCCTCTTTGCACCACCTTCCAAGGACTTTCTACCTGGTCACAGCCTTTCCCCCCACCCATTTTTCTCCTGTGAGCCTGTCCCTTCCATCTGGCAAAGCCCCAGCAGGTTCACCAGCTGGCTGCAGGCTCTGGTTTGCCAGTGCTGCTGGGGACAAGGAGGGACAAGGAGGGATGCTGCCGGAGGCAGATGGCCAACTGCTGCCTCCTGCAGCTGATCTAGGCAGCAATTAAAGCTGTTTGATCAGGAGGGGCTTGGTTTCCCAGGAAATTAAAATAATTTTTAATGTAAGATGCTGTAAGATGCTCACTGGGATGTTCCCAGTGCCTGGGAAAGGGTTGGGAAATGGGTGCTGGTGTGACACTGGGACGGTCCCTGGAGGTGTCCAAGAAATGTGTGGCTGCGGCACTTTGGCTTAATGGCCATGGTTGGCTTAAGCTGCTGGTTGGCCTCGGTGACCTTAGAGGGCTTCTCCTACCCAAAGGGTTCTATGGCTCCTGCCCAGCAGCAGGTAGGGTGAACCTGGTGCCAGCTCACCTTGCACTTGGGTCTGGTAGACCAGGAGGTACTCGGCGGTGCCGCAGCTCTCAAACTCCTCCCCGGCGCATTTCTGGGCACAGAGCTGCTCGTCCTCACGCTCGTGCAGGGTGAAGAGTGTGGTGGGGAAGCCACAGTGGCAGGAGGTCCCAGCCAGGGCTGACAATGGGTACTCCTGTGGGGATGGCAAGAAGGCGGGCAGCTGGTGGCATCAAGGCTTCCAGGAGACCTTAGAGTAACCTTCCAGTACCTGAAGGGGGCTACAGGAAGGCTGGGGAGGGACTATTGACAAGGGCTTGTAATGACAGGACAAGGGGCAATGGGTTTGAACTGGCAGAGGGGAGATTGAAAGTGAATGTTAGGAGGAAGTTGTTTGCAGTGAGGGTGGTGAGACACTGGCACAGGTTGCCCAGGGAGGTTGTGGCTGCTCCCTGCCTGGAGGTGTTCAAGGCCAGGTTGGGCAAGGCCTTGAGTGACCTGTGCTAGCAGGAGGTGTCCCTGCCTATGGCAGGGGGTTGGAACTAGATGATACTTGAGGTCCCTTCCAACCTTACCATTCTATGATTCTATAATTATCCCCATTTCCCCCTGGTAAACCCTTCCTCTGGCCCCCCACATCCATCCTCACCACCCATGGCACACAGTTTGATGGCCATGGTGGTCTTAGATTGAAGGTTGCACCCTATCTTAAAGGTCTTAAAGGTCTGAGGCTGGGGAGGTTTAGATTGGACATTAGGAAAAAGCTTTTCACAGAGAGAGTGGTCAGGGACTGGAATGAGCTGCCCAGGGAGGTGGTGGAGTCACCCACCCTGGATGTGTTTAAGGGTGGTTTGGATGTGGTGCTTAGGGCTATGGTTTAAGGTGAATCTTGCTGAGCAGGGTGAGAGGCTTAGTGATCCTGAGGGACCTTTTCCAACCTGGATGTTTCTGTGATTGTCTCTTCCAACCAAAACAATGCTATGATTCTATGACCCCACTGTGGAGCAAGGGACAGTTGGTAGCAGCCTTTGGGTGGGTTGAAGGAACCTTCACAGCACAGAGAAAAGCCACAACAATTAGAGTGCTTTTTTTCCCCCTCTATGATAGTAGAACACCCCCACCCCTACCCCCAGAATGAACTACTGAAGGTTGATCAGCAAGGCCTGGAAGTGCTCAAGGCCAGCTTGGATGGGGCTCTGAGAAACCTCATCTAATGGGAGGTGTCGCTGCTCTTGGCAGGAGGTTGGAACTAGAGGGTCTTTAAGGTCCCTTCCAACCCAAACCTGTCTATGATTCGTGATGATTGGACTCAATGATCTTAGAAGTCTTTTCCAACCAAAACAATTCCATGATTCCAGTTGGATTCAGCATCCTTCTAGCTGGTTTCAGCACTCTTCAGCTTGGACTCAGCATCCCTCAAGCTGGTCGCACAAGCAGCTCACTGCAGACGCCCAAAGCCATCCCAGCCCTGACTATGCCATGTCACAGCTGATGCACCAATGCCCCCAGCAGAGCTTTGCCACCCACAGCAAAGTTGCTAGGAGCCATCAGGCAGCCCATGGCAGCCTCACTGGGGTTTCCAAACCTGGAGTTATGAGGCTCATTTGGTGGCTGACAGGAGATTTACAACCAGGAGCTGGGTTAACCGAGGGGCTCAGGTTATTTACACCTCCCATCTCCAACCTCTCCCAGCAGCGATGGGAAAGTGGAGCCTGGGTTAGAGCATCTGCTTGTATTTTACTGGTGTGATGGTTCCTCATCATCCTCTGCTAGAGGCATCATGAAGGGAGAACAGGACTGCCCCTACCTGCAGGTCTTTTCTCCTGCCTGATAATTTGTCTAATTTTAATTACTAAATGCAAATTGCTCTGCAGCATCCTTGGATCACAGCAGGACCCTGCAATGCTCCTGCCCAAACCCCTCTTTGGGCTGGCTGCTGCTTGATGAGTTGAGTCAAGACCATGAGGAGTGAGCAGGGCAGGAAGTGGGTGTTGTCCTTTGGGGACATGTGGTCCAGTCCAGAAACACATCAATGTGATGCTTTGTCATTAGGAGATAGATAATTATGACACTAAATCAGATTAAACATCTACCCAGTGTGACCTTGTCAGATGATGATTTAGATGATTAACTCCCTGCACCAGTGAAGGTTGGGGGTTGACCTTCTGGAAAGCAGCTCAGCAGAGAAGGACCTGGGAGTGCTGGTGGACAAGTTCACCATGAGTGAACCAAGAAGGCAAATGGTCTCCTGGAGTGTGTGAAGAAGTGTGGCCAGTAGGTCAAGGGAGGTTCTCCTCCTCCTCTACTCCACCTGATTGAGGCTGTCTGAAGTACTGGATCCAGTTCTGGGCTGCCCAGTTCAAGAGAGGTAAGAAACTACTTAAGAGAGTCCAGTGAAGGCTACACAGATGCTGAGGGGCCTGGAGCATCTCTGTGAGGAGGAAAGGTTGAGAGCCCTGGGGTTGTTGAGCCTGCAGAAGAGCAGCCCAAGAGGGGACCTGATCAATGGTTAGCAAGAGCTAAAGGACCTGTGTGGGGCAGGAGGCTGGGGCCAGACTCCTGTCAGTGGTCCCCAGTGGCAGGTCAAGGGACAATGGGCACAAACTAAACACACCTGCACAGGAGAAGAAAGTTCTTTGATGTGAGGGTGCTGAAGCCCTGGAGCAGGCTGCCCAGAGGGGTTGTGGAGTCTCCTTCTCTAGAGAGATTCCAAACCCACCTGGACATTGTGATGCTGGGCAAGCTGCTGTGGGTGACCCTGATTTAGCAAGAGGGTTAGACTGGATGATCTCCAGAGGTCCCTTCCAACTCCAGTCATACTGGCATTCTGTGGTTAAGCTTTTGACCTATACCCCTTTGTCTTGCCCTGGTACCTTCTCAGTGCAGAAGTCCACACACTTGTCCACTGACATGTTCAGCATGACCTGGCTGACGGGCAGGGCGATGGAGATGTTGTCTGGCCTGTGGAAGCAGCCCCGGAATATTGCACTGCCATCTGCAAGGGAGAGAGACCACAGCACTGAGAGCTATGCTGGTCTAGCCCTAAGGAGCAGGGCCTGCACCCTTCAAACAATGTCACCCCGAACACCCCAGGCTCAAGAGCAACAACCCTTGCATGCCCCAGCAGCTCCATCTCACACCGCTCCTCTCCAGCCACCCACTGGCACAGCAGCTGCTGCTCCCCAGTTCTTGTTACCCTCTCACCCTGAAAGGTCTTCACCCACCCGGGCACCCTCAGCCCCTCTCCGGGTGGTCACTCAACCAGGTACCTGGTGGTGGGAGCTCTGAACCCCACTGCCCTGCTTCATATTGCCTGGGGACAAGGAAAGCAAAGCAGTCCAGATATTAGTAGAGTGCTGCCTCAGGTCACCCAGAGATGGGCACCCCTGGTACAGTTTCAGGTCAGGCTGTGAGGCTGTGAGCAACCTGCTCCAGTTGCAATGTCCCTGCCCAGAGCAGCAGGGTTGGACTGGATGACTTCAAAAGGTCCCTCCCCAGCCAAGCCAATCTATGAGTCATTCTATGGTTCTGGGGCTGAGCTGGGAGCCCCAAGCACGGCACCAACTTACACCTCCTGGCCGACTCCTGGGCCAGCTCCAGGCGGTAGATGGAGAGGCGGTTGACGCCCCCGCAGGTGTTGGTCCTCTCGCCCTTGCAGACCATGTTGCACTCGGTCTCGCTGGCGTTTGGTGCCTGCACCTTGTGCCCGCAGTAGCACTCGGCCCCGAATTCCAGCCCCGCATAGAGGTAGCCCCTGGGGAGAGGGAGATGAGGAGGGATCAGAGCATCCCTGGGCATGCACCCAGCTCTGTGGGGTTTGGCAGGAGCATTCCCGCTGCAGCCAGATCACATCCAGCACTGGAAGCAGCATCCCAAGGATGCACTGTTGGATTCCTTTCCATCCCATCCTATCCTGCCCTATCCTATCCTATCCTATCCCATTCGTTTCTATTCCATTCTATTTCTTTCTGTCCCTTTTGACTCCATCCTATTCTACTCTATCCCATGCCATTACATCATCTTACTCCATTCCTTTCCTTTGTACCCCTCCTGTCCTATTTCATTCCTTTCTATTCCATTCTAGTTCATTCTATTTCATTCCATCCTTATTCCGTTCCATCCTATCCATCCTGTTCCTTTCTATTCCATTCTATTTCAGGGGGCTGCAGCAGCTCTGCTATGAGGACAGCCTGAGAGAGTTGGGGCTCTGCAGCCTGGAGANTTTCATTCTACTCCGTCCCATTTCATTCTATCTTATCCCATTCCACTCTATCCATCCCATTTCATTCCATCTCATGTTATCCCATTCCACCCTATCCATCCCTTCCCATTTCATTCCATCCCATCTTATCCCATTCCACCCTATCCATCTCATTCCATTTCATTACATCCCATCCTATTCTGTCTTATCCCTTTCTATTCTGCTCCATTCCATCCTGTCCTACCCCATTCCATCACGTCCCATTCCATCCTATCCTATCTCCTCCCACCCTTTGCAGCAATGTCCCCAGGTGCCAGGGGATGCTGGCTCTCAGCTCTCAGGGTGTTTAGAACCACAAACAGCCCTCAGTGCTGCCCACCCCACCAGCACTGACCACAGTTAAGGGACACCCTCTGTGTGACACTGGGGAAAGGAGCAGACTTTGGCAGCAAGGGATCCATGACTCTCCAAAGCTCCTCCTGGACATGCTCTGAAAGCTGGGAAGGTCTGTGGAAGGTGTTTTAATGGGGGACAGAATTTTGGTGGGGTCAAGCCTGGGCAGATGGAATCACTCAAGGCTCCTCCGGCAATGAATTCTCAAATATTGGAATAATCTGCTGAAGGCAGTGGTGGAGCCAGGATCCTTGGAGGTGTTTAGATGATGTGTGTGGACCTGGTGCTTAGAGGCCAAGAGTTGGACTGGATAATCTTAGAATCATAGAATCAACCAGGTTGGAAGAGACCTCCAAGCTCATCCAGCCCAACATATCACCCAGGCCTATCCAATCAACTAGACCATGGCACTAAGTGCCTCATCCAATCTTTTCTTGAAGCTCTCTTCCAAATGAAAATATTCTGGGATTCTGTGAATCAGGTTCCCCTGCCCAAGATGAAGCTTGAGACCATAGGATAGGATGTTAGGAGTTGGAAGAGATCATCCAGTCCAACCCCTCTGTCAGAGCAGGACTGTACAACCTAGCTCAGGTTGCACAGGAACACATCCAGACAGGGCTTGAAAGACTCCAGAGAAGGAGACTCCACAGCCTCCCTGGGCAGCCTGTGCCAGTGCTCTGGGACCCTCACAGTAAAGAAGTTCTTCCTCATGTTGAGGTGGAACCTTCTGTGCTGCAGTTCATACCCATTACCCCTTGTTCTATCACAGGTCACAACTGAGAACCATTTGACCCTTCTCTCTTGACCCTCAGCCCTCAGATATTTATAAATATTGATTAGATCCCCTCTAGGTCTTCTTTTCACCATCATCCCCCCCCCCAAGACTGTCTTCCAACCAGGGTGTCAGAAAAATATCAGTGAATTGAAAGACATTAAAAAAAAAATTTCAAAACAAGACAAATCTAGAGGGGAAAAGAAAAAGAAAAGAAAGGAAAGAAAAAAAAGAAAAAAACAAAAAGAAAAAAGAAAAAAGAAAAAAAGAAAAAAGAAAAAAGAAAAAAGAAAAAAGAAAAAAGAAAAAAGAAAGAAGAAAGAAGAAAGAAGAAAGAAAAAAGAAAAAAGAAAAAAGAAAGAAAAAAGAAAGAAAAAAGAAAGAAAAAAGAAAAAATGAAAAAAAAAGGAAAAAAAGAAGGGAAAAAAATAAAAGAAAAAGAAGGTGGGAGGAAGGGGAGGGGTGCAGGGAAATGTGTCAGCAGAGAAAGGCCGTGGGTGCGCGGGGATGGATGGATGGATGGAGCCGCCGTGCCTGTCGCCTGCCTACCGCTCGGCGCAGTTGTCCTGGCAACGGAAGACTGTCATCTTCTTGTAGTCAAAGAAGGAGACGCCGCGCAGCGTCCGCTGCCGAGTGTTGTCCACGTAGCAGCCAATGTACCTAGCTGGGAAAGGGCGGGGCAAGAGAAAGGAGGTTAGAACCAGCTGGGCTGGACCCATCCGCTCCCGCTCCCCTGTTAGGGTTTTCTCCCCACCCCCGCAATAGGAATACGCAACGAGGCGCTGCGGGCGGAGCGCTGCTCTGGGTACAGCGTGGCCCCCGGAATGCTGCAGAGCAGGTGGGTAAAGCCCAGAGACACCCACTATGGATAGAAAAGGTGGTGTGGCTCTGCGTGCTTCCATCACCTCCCTTCCCACCACCTCAAAACTAAGCAGAGCATCTCCAAACGTAGTTTAAAAAAAAACCCTCATCTTCTTCCCACCGACCTTGTAACTGAGCAAAGCAGCCCCAAGTGTGGTCTAAACCCCCACTGCCTTCCCACCAACCTCATAACTGAGCTAAGCACCCCTAAACGTGGTTAAAAAAAAAAATCATCTCCTTCCCACCAACCTCAAACCTGAGCAAAGCAGCCCCAGATGTGGTCTAAATCCCCATCTCCTTCTACACTAACATCAAACCTGAGCAAAGCAGCCCCAAATGTGGTCTAAACCCTCATCTCCTTCTGCATCAACATCAAACCTCAGCAAAACAGCCCCAAATGTGGTCTAAACCCCCATCTCCTTCTACACCAACATCAAACCTGAACAAAACAGCTCCAAATGTGGTCTAAACCCTCATCTCCTCCTGCATCAACATCAAACCTCAGCAAAACAGCCCCAAATGTGGTCTAAACCCCCATCTCCTTCTACACCAACATGAAACCTGAACAAAACAGCTCCAAGTGTGGTCTAAACCCTCATCTCCTTCCGCACCAACATCAAACCTCAGCAAAGCAGCCCCAAATGCGGTCTAAACCCCCATCTCCTTCTACACCAACATCAAAGCAGCCCCAAATGTGGTCTAAACCCCCATCTCCTTCTATACCAACATCAAACCTGAGCAAAGCAGCCCCAAATAAGATCCTAAAAGACCTGCTCTGCTCTCAGAGAGTCTTCTGCAGGATGCCAACTCCGTCCCACAGACCCTGGAGCCTGGGTGGTGGCCATTCCAACTTTGTCCTATCTGCATGGCCCAGACCTCACCAGCACTGCAAACCAGCTTCTCCAAGCCAGTCTGGAGAAAGGTGGAAGAGAAGGACAGAGAGAAACATGCCTGATAGAGCTTTCACCACCACCACAAGTCATAACAAATTGCTCCCAATTACTCTCAGCATTTCCACAGCACTGAGCAGGTTTTGGCAGGTCAGCTCAGCTCAGCATGGTTGGGACAGATCTAAGTGGTGTGGGATGACTCCAGAGGTTGGCAGGGAGCTGGTGAGTGATGTGTGCCCTCAATCCACAGCTCCTGACACATGAGAGCTGCAAGTCATTAGGGAGGTAACTGGAATAATTAGGGGGATGTGAGGAGGTGAAGAGAAGGAGGAGTGAGTGGCAGAGAGATGCTGAAAGGCATGTGGTGGGGTTAGGAAGAGGTTGCTGAAGGGTGCTGAGTGGTGAGAAGGTGACCTGCCCCAGCATGATGCCCTCACATCATGCTAAGGAATTTCATGGAACCATAGAATAGTTTGGGTTTGAAGGGACTTTAAAAATCATCTAATTCTAACACCCCTGCCATGGGCAGGGACACCTCCCACCAGCCCAAGTTGTTCAAGGCCCCATCCAGCCTGGCCTTGAACACCTCCAAGGGAGGGAGCAGCCACAACCTCCCTGGGCAACCTGTGCCAGTGTCTCACCACCCTCACTGTAAAAAGCCTGACACCCACCCTTGAAGTATTGATCAGCATTGATCAGATCCCCCTCAGCCTGCTCTTTCCAGACTAAAAAGCCCCAATTCTCTCAGACCATCTTTAAGGTCTCTTCCAACCTAAACAATTCTGTGAATCAATCACCTACTTCCAACCTGCTGCCATGGGCAGGGACACCTTCCACTAGATCACCTTGCTCAAGACCCCATCCAACCTGCCCTTGAACACCTCCAGGGAGGGGGCATCCACAACTTCTGTGGGCCACCTCTTCCAGTGTCTCCCTGCCCTCACTGTAAAGAATTTCTTCTTAATCTCCAGTCTCAATCTCCCCTCTCCCAGCTCAAAACCATCACTCCCCTCCTCCTGTCCCTACAAGCCCCTGTAAAAAGTCCCTCCTCAGCTTTCTTGTAGCCCCCTCCAGGTACTAGAAGGCTGCTCTAAGGTCTCCCTGAAGCCTTCTCTTCTGCAGACTGAGCAACCCCAGCTCTCTTAGCCTATGCCCATAGGGGAGCTGCTCCATTTTGAAGCATGTTGGGAACCTGTGTGTGAGCTAACACAGATCCAGCCAGCAAAAGGCTTTCAATTCCCCAAAGGTCTCAATCTCCATCACGCTGTGGAGCTATCGAGAAGCTCTTATGGTGGCACCCACAAGCCCTCCAGCTCCCACAAACTGCTGCTCAAGTCGAGCTTTCTCATGATACATCAGAAAGGGGAGGGCTGCTGCTAGCAGACCACCTATGAGAAGAGAAGGCAGCAAGGCCTGAGCCCAGCAGCCCTTCCCCACCGCTCGCAGCCCCTGCTGCGGCCGGGCGGGGAGAGGCGATGACGCCGGCAGAGGTTAATCGCTGCGGACACGTCGCATACGGCCGGGGACAGGAGCAGTGCTCGGGGTTCTTGTGGTGACTGACAGCTCCTGCTCGAGGAGCATCTGGTGAGGATTCGCCTGATGTCAATTCGCATTAATGGAGCCACAACGGCCACAGGCACCCGGGGAAGGCTCCCGGAGACCCCTCTGTGCCAGAGCACCATGGGAAAATCCCTTTTCATCTCCTTTTAGCGCCAGCACCATGAGCCATTTTCTGTCCTGCTTCCAAACCTGGGTTGTGCATCTTGCCTGTGGCGTGACCACAGGCACAAACCTGTCATGGGGCTGGCAGCTGAGGAGGGGCCCCCAATGCCCCAGGAGCAGCTCGGGCTGAGGTGGGGGGGCAAGCCAGGCTTAGCATGGTGGCTCCTGTGAAGCCTTCAACTTGCCATGGGGTTGGGGGTTCCTGCTTCTTTCTAAGCCACACACCTCCTGCTCCAGCAAGGGTTCATGCTCCTAGCTCATGATGCTGATGGAACTGCATATGCCAAACCCCACAGGGCAAGTTCTGAGCAAGCCTATCTTTTGGGTCACACAAAGCAGCTTCCATGGGCACCAGGGCGCCCTGTGGACATGCATCTCCCTGCCAGAGATTTCCCTCACCCTGGGGCTCAGGAGAGAAAAGCCAGCAGCAACAGGCAGAGAAGAGCCCAGCAGCATCTTAACTACGCAGCAGTTCTTTACTGCAAGGGAGGTTGCCCAGGGAGGTGGAGGAGGCCCCATCCCTGGAGACATTCAAGGTCAGGCTTGATTCTGAGCAACCTGCTCTACTTGCAGATGTCCACACTGACTGCAGCGGGGTTGGACTAGATGAGCTTTAAATGTCTCTTCCAACCCAAACCTGTTTGTGATTCAGTGATTCTATGATCTTGACACCTCTCCAGCAGTTTCTAGACTCACAGAACCATTTAGGTTGGAAAAGACCTTTAAGATCATCAAGTCCAACCACAAATCCAACACTGCCAAGAAACCCTAGCAGCTTTCACAGCAGCTAAAGGTGTAAGATGCTCGGGTCACCAGGGGACAGGAGATGTGTTTGGGTGAATTTTGCTNACACTGACTGCAGCGGGGTTGGACTAGATGAGCTTTAAATGTCTCTTCCAACCCAAACCTGTTTGTGATTCAGTGATTCTATGATCTTGACACCTCTCCAGCAGTTTCTAGACTCACAGAACCATTTAGGTTGGAAAAGACCTTTAAGATCATCAAGTCCAACCACAAATCCAACACTGCCAAGAAACCCTAGCAGCTTTCACAGCAGCTAAAGGTGTAAGATGCTCGGGTCACCAGGGGACAGGAGATGTGTTTGGGTGAATTTTGCTGGGGACAGGAGATGTGTTTGGGTGAGGTTTGCTGGTGCTGGATGCTCCTGGGTGCCAGCAAGAGAGGCAATGAGCTGAACAACCGGTGGGATGGAAAAGCCTTGATGGGCAGCTCTCAGCCACCCAAATCCAGAGCAAACACACAGCCTGGTCTGCAGGGAGCTGCCTTGGGGATAAATAGATGCCATTTTAAAAATCAATGAGAGCTGCTACATCCACTTATCCTTCTTCATTAATAATGGCCCTACTCAACAATCCACCACACAGCCCAGCTGGCAGCCAGGCAGGGACTTCCTGGGCTCCTGGCTTGACAGCCCTTTGGGCTGCCTGAACACCCCAGAAACCTGGATTTAGTGTTCATTGGAGCCAACAGAACCATAGAATGATTTTGGTTGGAAAGACCCTGAAGATCAAGCCCAGCCATTAGCACCAGCACTGCCAGGTCACCACTCAGCACCACATCTGCTCAGCTTTGAAACTCCTCTACTGATGAGACTCCAGCACTGCCATGGGCAGCTTGGGCCAGGATAGGACAACCCTTTTGGGGAAGAAATTGCTCTTCATGTCTAACCTAAACCCCACCTGGTGCAGCTTGAGGCTATTGTCCTGTGGCTTGTTCCTTGGGAGAAGAGACCAATCCCCACCTGGCTCCAACCTCCTTTTAGGGAGTTGTAGAGAGCAATGAGGTCCCCCCTCAGCCTTCTCTTCTCCAGACTAAACAACCTCAGTTTTAGTGCTGGAGTAGCACATGCACATGGTTTATAAACACCTAAATCCACAGCTACTGGGGATGCTCAGAAATATGCTCCTGGTAGGGGTGCAGGACCAAAACCAGCTTGGAGGGCACTGCCCTAGCATGCAAGGCTTTCCCTGGGAGAGACCCAGAGGATGGACCCACATCTGGACACACACATCCCCAGCCCTTACCTCTGTCCTCCTCTTTCTCACGGCCACTCCTGCCCCTGCTGGCCCTGCTGCGGGTGCTGCTGTAGTCTCCAGCTTTGCTCCTCTCCGCTGGTTCCTTGGAGGTGCTTTTAAACCAGGGTCCGTGTCGCCGTGTGCCCCCCGGCACCGTCACCGACGCCTTGAACCCACGGCTCAGCTGCATCACTCCCAGGTAGGGCAACCCCGGTCCCTCCGCAGCCCCGGGAGCACGCTGGCTCCCTGGCACCGTGGGTTCCCCAGAGAAGCCCGAGTGGAGGAAAACCAAGCTCCCAGCTGCCAGGTAGAGAGCCAGCAGCGTGAAGAACCTGACGGGTCTGCGCCGAAAATACCGCTGGAGCTTTACCAAGAATTTGGCCATAACCTCTTCATCCCTTCCCCGGCAGCCGGAGCCGCACGGGAGCTGCTCTCTTGGTCCCAGGGATGCTCCCAGCAGGGCTTGATCCCCTCGGGAGCAGATGGGTGCCCCAAAACTGTGGGCTGTAGGGTGAAGCTGTGCAAAGCTATAGTCCAACCCTAAAAAGTCCAAGAGGGCTGGGGATGGATGTTGAGTCCGCCGCGGGGTTTCTCCAGCGCTGGCTGTCGCTGCTGTCCCCAGTTTATTCTCCTCCCAGCAAAGCCCCCCAGCCGTGGCCCGCAGCTTGGGCTGCTGGAGGGATCATGTTAAGGAGATGGAGGGTTTGAAGGTGATTTGAAAGCCGATCAGCTGCTGCAGCTCTTCTCGCTCGGCGGCACCGGCGCTCGCAGGCATCTCGCTAATGGAAACAGCTCCGTCCCCTTTCAGACAAAGAATGAAAAGTCCCTGGATGCCTCTCCGGTCCTGAAGTGCTGACTGAGACCCTTTGTGTGACCAAGTTCCATTCATCTCACTCCCAGGGCAAGAAGCCTCCACCTACAAGTCAAAGAGAAAAGCCCGCTCAGGGAAGCAGCCCGGGTTGTAGAGAGGGCAGCAGTCCCCGGCCCGCCGTGGGGTGAGGAAGGATGCCCAGGCTCTTGTCATCCTCTCATCCTCATCCCCACCAGCACAAGGGTGTGGGATGAGTGGGATATGTGGGTGCTGGCTGACATCACCCCGGGGCTGGGGACAGGAGTGCGGAGGTGAGTCCCCGCTCCAGAGCCCACAGGTCCCTGCCGTGTGCGGGTGCTACAGGCCAGCTCTGGGACACGTGGAAGGTTCCTAATCTCACCCACCAGAGGATGAGCCACGCACACACACGTGCACAGGCTCGTGCACAAGCATTCCATTCCCAGATCTGAACATCTGCTGTGATTTCAGCCCTGGACCTGGACACCTTCTGTGCACCAACCAACTTCCAAGCAAAAGCCCCCAGAAAGGGGAATGGGTGGGAGGCAGCTGCTAGTGGCTGCTCCTGCACCCAGGGAATGGGCTGGGATGTGATGAGCTTTCTTCATCCACTCCTTGGCTCTCCCCTATCACAGAATCATCGAATGGTAAGGTTGGAAGGGACCTCAAAGCTCATCCAGTTCCAACCCCCTGCCATAGGCAGGGACACCTCCCACTAGCACAGGCCACTCAAGGCCTCGTCCAACCTGGCCTTGAACCCCTCCAGGCAGAGAGCAGCCACAACCTCCCTGGGCAACCTGTGCCAGTGTCTCACCACCCTCACTGCAAACAGCTTCCTCCTAACATCCAGTTTAAATCTCCCCTCTGCCAATTTAAACCCATTGCCTCTTGTCCAGTCATCATCATGCTCCTGTTTCATAGAGTAACAGAATCATTTTGGTTGGAAGAGACCTTTGAGATTACCAAGGCCAACCCTTAACCCAGCACTGCCAGATCACNTTGAGGCCATTTCCTCTTGTCCTTTCATGCCCCCAGGGAGACTGTTGCAGATGTTGAGGTCAGAGCAGCCTCTATTCTCCAGTCAGGACCAAAGGGCTGCTCTTTCTCATTCACATTCTGCCAGCTGGGATCAACATGGTGCTGTCCCTGGAATGCCATGGCTGGGGCTACCTGGGGAAGCCCATCCCAGTGCTTGACCAGACAGTCCACTCCAGCTTATAGAATCATAGAATGGTTTAGGTTGGAAGAGACCTCAAAGCTCATCCAGTTCCAACCTCCTGACATAAGCAGGGACACCTCCCACTAGAACAGGTCGCTCAAGGCCTCATCCAACCTGGCCTTGAACACCTCCAGGGAGGTTGTGGAGCACAGAATCACAGATCTTTGTTCACATTCTGTGATTCTGTGCTTCACAACCTCCCTGGGCAACCTGTGCCAGTGTCTCACCACCCTCAATGGAAAGAACTTCTTCCTCACATCCAGTTTCAATCTCCCCTCTGCCAGTTTAAACCCATTGCTCCTCATCCTCTCATTACAACACCTTGTAAATAGTCACTCTCCAGCCCTTCTGTAGCCCCCTTCAGATTCTGGAAGGCCACTCCAAGGTCTCCTGGAAGCCTTCTCTTCTCCAAGCTGCAGAGCCCCAACTCTCTCAGCCTGTCCTCATAGCAGAGGTGCTCCAGAGGTGCTCCCTCTGGTCATCTTCACAGCCCTCCTCTGGACTCACTCCAACAGTCCCATGTCCTTCTTTTCTCTCGTGGGGATTTGTCACCTCCAAACCTCCTAAATCTGGAGGATTCACTCCTGTTCTACTCATGTTCCATGGTGGGCCTGGCTTCACAGTGGGAAAAGCCACTGCCAGCATACCCTGACATCACATTGGTGGTGGCAGGGACAGCCTCACACCTGAGGTGTGCTGCCAGTCATGGAGTCATCTTATTTTAGGAAAGGAGATGAAAATAAATGGGAAGACAAAGTGCCATTAGTTTAATGGCCTCTATGTTCCTGCCATCTGTCTTCCTTTGATTAAATCAAAAATATTGGTGGAACATATGGCATGAATTATACATAAATGCTTAAATTCAGGTTCCCAAAGTGGTTATTGCCATACCTCTGACTCTGGTGGGTGAACTTCAGTGGAGCTCAAGGCTGAGTAGGCTGTGTGGGGCAGATTGCTGATGGGACATTAACCCTTTGAGCTTCCCCCAAGCCGTCCCCTCCCCATCCACACCTGGGGCTAGCACAGCCTGAGTAAATCACAGAATGTAGGGGTTGGAAGGGATTCTTTGGAGATCATCCAGTCCAAGCCCCCTTCCAAGGCAGGGGTACCTAGAGAAGGTCACACAGGAACATATCCAGGCTGAAGTGTCTCCAGAGATGGAGATTCCACCACCTCTCTGGGCAGCCTGCTCCAGGCCTCCCGCAGCTTTAAATTACAGAAGTTCCTCCTCATGTTTAGATGGAACTTCTTATGTGCCAGTTTGTGCCCATTACCCCTTGTACTGTCACTGGGCACCACTGAAAAAAGCCTGGTGCCACCCTCCTGACATCCATCTTTGAAGCATTGATCAGCACTGATCAGATCTCCCTCAGTCTGCTCTTTTCCAGATCAAACAGCCCCAATTCCCTCAGCCTTTCCTCCTCACAGAGATGTTCCAGTCCCCTCAGNGCTGCAGTCTTCTTGATGCACCCCAGGATGCCATTGGTCCTCTTGGCCACAGAGGCACAGGACTCAAGGGTGCTTTTTCCCAGAGCTCCTCTCCAACAGATCAGCCCCCAGCCTGTGCTGGTCCACACCAATGACAGCTGAGCAAACCTGGAGCAGCAGCTGAGCAAACCTGGAGCAGCAGCTGAGCAAANTCTTTGAAGCATTGATCAGCACTGATCAGATCTCCCTCAGTCTGCTCTTTTCCAGATCAAACAGCCCCAATTCCCTCAGCCTTTCCTCCTCACAGAGATGTTCCAGTCCCCTCAGCATCTTTGTAGCTTTTGGCTGTTCCCTCTCCAGCAAGTCCCTGTCCTTCTTGAACTGGAGAGCCAGGAGCTGGGCACAGTACTGCAGATGTGGCTTACTCACAGCAGAGCAGAAGGGGAGGAGAATCACAACATTAACCAGGTTGGAAAAGACCTCTGAGATTGAGTCCAACCTATCACCTAACACCACCTAATTAACTAACCCATGGCACTAAGTGCCTCATGCAGCCTCCTTTTGAACACCTCCAGGGATGGGGACTCCACCACCTCCTCGGTCAGCCCATTCCAATGCCAATCACTCTCTATGTGTAAAACTTCTCCCTAACATCCAGCCTGAACCTGCCCTGATACAGCTCAAGGCTGTGTCCTCTTGTTCTGTCCCTGGGTGCTTGGGAGAAGAGCCCAACCCCAGCTGGCTACAACCTCCCTTCAGGTAGCTGTAGAGAGCAATCTCCCTCCAGCTGCTGGCTGCAGTCTTCTTGATGCACCCCAGGATGCCATTGGTCCTCTTGGCCACAGAGGCACAGGACTCAAGGGTGCTTTTTCCCAGAGCTCCTCTCCAACAGATCAGCCCCCAGCCTGTGCTGGTCCACACCAATGACAGCTGAGCAAACCTGGAGCAGCAGCTGAGCAAACCTGGAGCAGCAGCTGAGCAAACCTGGAGTAGCAGCTGAGCAAGTAGACTGTTTGTTCTCTGCATCTGCAGGCATTTCATTGGTAGGACACAGATGCACACCCAGGGCAGGTGGTCCAACCTCCACCATGGTGGATGTGTATCCCCTGGCCTGCTGGTGCTGTGAGTGGCCTGTGAGTGCTTGGCCACTCTCCTGCACTCCCTGGTCAGTGCCCAGGAGGGAATGGCCACTCCATGGGAACTCAGGGTTTCCCTTCCCACCGTTCTGCACTTCAACTCACCTTCCTGAGGCTTTATAGGGGCAGTTTGGAGGGCAAACAGCATGACCCTGAGGCTGTCCTTGGTCCTCAGTGCCCCCACTGCCACCCATCCTCCTCCCTGCCTGGGCTTGGTCCTGCTGGGCTATGGCAAGGAAGCATGGCATATAAAGAAGGAGCTTAAATTACTATCATTAAGGCATCTGGAGCTCATCCTTCTCCATCATGAACTGTGGAGTTGCAGGTCAATTACTGCTCATTTGCATATATTCCATTAATGCTTCTGCTAATTGTCTGAAGGAGATAATGTACTGGCTTAGGGCTCCCTTGATGGCTCCACTTTACAAACAGAGCCAGCACCAGTGCTCCCAGTACCAGCAGGGGCCTGGGACACTGGGGGAGCTAATGGAGGCAGTGGAGGTGGGGGCAGGTATCCAATCTGCTGGCAGCCATCTAGAATGGGCAATGCCAGCAGCACCCCAAAAAGACTGCTCCATGTACCCCACTTGCCCTCTCCATGCTGTAAGGACACAGCTAATGAAGTCAGTTAATTAGGACATTAATCAGCAGTGCAGGGCAGGGGTAGGAGATGAGCTTTTGTGGTGGGTACAAAGGCTGCCAAGAGACCAGACTGTGCTGCCCAGTGCTGGCATGGAGGGGATTGCCCAGCCCTCAACTGGTTCTTGCCAGCTGTGCCCAGTTGTAGCCATCACCCAGACTCCACTTGGGTCCCAGTGGATGGATCCAGCCCCAGAAGAGTCAAATGGCTGGAAATTTATTGGCCAGCAATAGCAGGGCAAGGACATCCCTCCCTGCTGCCCTGGACCCCCCTGGCACCCAGACCCAAAGGACAGTAGAGTGAAGCAGAGACATTTTCCAAGTGCTTGGCACCAGTACAAGCAGGCAACAGGTCCAGCTGGGATGGAATGGGCTGGTTCCTTTCCTAACTCCATCACCACACTCCTACCAAGAGCCAAAATCCTCATCCTGGCAGCAGGGTGCTTGGCTAACACATAACCAACCAGTGCCACCAGCGTGAAGACCCAGGGACATTGCACACCCTTGGTGCTGGCATCCCTTGAGCCATGGTGGGAGCAGAAAGCAGGAGAGCTCCACCCACAGCTTTGGGGCTCTGCAGTGAAATGTGGGGCCAAGAAAATACTCATTCATAGAATCCTGACTGGTTTGGATTGGAAGGAACACTCAAAGATCATCTTGTCCAACATCCCTACAGTGAGCTGAGACATCTTCAACTAGATCAGGTTGCTCAGGGCCCCAGCAAGTTTGACACTGAACATCAACCAGGGATGGGGCCTCCACCACATCTGGAACACAAGAAATTCCACCCCAACAGGAGGAAAATCCTTGCTGTAAGGCTGGCAGAGCACTGGAACAGGCTGCCCAGAGAAATTGTGCAGTCTCCTTCTCTGGAAACTCCCAAGACCCATTTGGATGCATTTCTGGGCAACCTGCTGTGGGAGACCCTGCTTTAGCAAGGGGGGGTTGGACTCTGGAGGTCCCTTCCAATGCCACCATTCTGTGGGAAACATCTTGCAGTGTCTCACCACTCTCCATAGTGAAGAACTTCCTCCTAAGACCCACCCTAAATCTCCCCTGCTCCACCTTGAAGCCATCACTCCTCATCCTACCACTACATTGATTTGGAAGGTTTCTCTTGCTATGAGGAGAGACTGAGGCAGTTGGGTCTGTTCAGTCTGGAGAGGAGAAGGCTCCAAGGTGACCTTATTGTGGCCTTGCAGGATCTGAAGGGGGCCTACAAGAAAGTTGGGAAGGGACCTTTTAGGCTGTAAGGTAGTGATGGGACTGGGGGGAATGGAACAAAGCTAGAAATGGGGAGATTCAGACTGGATGTTAGGAAGAAGTTCTTCACCATGAGGGTGGTGAGACCCTGGAAAGGGTTGCTTGGGGAGGTGGTGGAAGCCTTATCCCTGGAAGTGTTTAAGGCCAGGCTGGATGAGGCTGTGGCCAGCCTGATCTAGTGTGAGGTGTCCCTGGCCATGGCAGGGGAGTTGGAACTGGATGATCCTTGTGCTCTCTTCCAACCCTGCCTGATTCTGTGATTCTTCCCTCACTCCCTGAGCAGAGCTGATGCACGGTGGGAGGTGGACACAAGTCCTGAGCAGCCTGAGCATCTCAGTGACCACTTCTGCCCGGGGATGAATGAAACACCAAATGAATTATCCATCTGGGGCTCACCACCGAAGTGCTCTGCAATTACTGAGCACCAAGGTTCAGTTGCCTTCAAGCACCACCTCACATCTCACCAGGGCGGAACAGGCTGGAAGGGCTCACATGGCTTGCCCCAGCAACTGCAGGAGAACAATCAGCCCATTTAAACCAGCAAATTAACCAACACAAGAGTTCCATTAGGAGGAGAAGGAGCCCAACTCTCCGGTTTCATCACCTCATTAGCATTGCTTATCGCGGGGACAGGCGAAGAATAGGGCTTGAAAATACCAAGGGATGGGAGGGAGTCTAATGACCGCCACAGGGCAAGGAGCCCAGGGGCCCCTGTCCCCGCTGAGAGCTGTGGGTCCCATGGTGGAAAGCATGGTCCTGCAGCCTGCTGAGCACCCTTGGGTGCATGCACAGCTTTCCCCCACCCCTTCATCCCCAAATGCTTCTGGGGATACCTAGAAATGTGATGGCGTGGAAGGACCCAGTGCCTGCAGTGCAGGACCCAGCGCATGGCATGCAAAGATCCAGTGCCTGCAATGCAGGACCCAGTGTGCATGGCATGCAAGGATCCAGTGCCTCCAGTGCAGGACCCAGTGCATGGCATGCAAAGATCCAGTGCCTGCAGTGCAGGACCCAGTGTGTATGACACACAAAGATCCAGTGCCATCAGTGCAGGACCCAGTGCATGACATGCAAGGATCCAGTGCCTGCAGTGCAGGACCCAGTGTGCATGGCATGCAAGGATCCAGTGCCTCCAGTGCAGGACCCAGTGTGTATGACACACAAAGATCCAGTGCCATCAGTGCAGGAGGCAGTGCATGGCATGCCAGAACAGAGTGCACAGTGTGCTCCCTGGACCTGCTGTCACCCCAAAGCCCCCCATTTTGGTGCAGGGCCCAAGTGCCTGCTCAGAAAGCCCCATGTGCCTCCATCCTCACCCCCAAGGAGCCAGCAATGGGTGGCTGCTGCTGCTGCAGAGCAGCTCCATGCTCTTGTGCCCCCACAGCACAAGACACAACAGCACTAACCAGTGACACCAGCATGGGCACTGGGAACCCTTGGGGCTGGCATCTCTCAAGCCTTTCAGCCTCTTGTACTGCAGCAGGATCTTGGCACTGCTGCCCAGGCAGAAGCTGGGCAACTGGAGCTCCCAGGTGAACCTACCATCATCATCTTCTGCACTATGGAAATGGATTTTCATCCTTTCTCAGTCCTTAGGGCAGAGGCAGCAAATGAGACACACCAGGCTGAATTTAAATACCATTCCTGCTGGGAACTGAGCTAAGCTGGGACACTGAAGATCAAGGTTTCCATCCCAGCAGGGCACATCTGGACCATGGGATGCATCTCCCCTCCAGCACCCCACATCCTCCAGCTGCCTCTTCCAGGGGTGAGCTGAGCAGAGTGAGCACTCAGTTGCCTCTAAATTGAAGCAAAGTTGATGTGCTCAGCTCCCCTCTGCCTTGGATTTTGCTGAGGAACAGGTTTGTGCATCTCTGCAGCTGAGAGGGGGTGTTCAGGAAAGGTTCACATCTGCTAAAAACCAGCTGACTCAGCAGATTTGGGGTGTCACAGGGAGTGGCAGCTGCTCCATCCTTGCCTGCAGGGACACGACTCACACCAGGCTGGCACCTACCTCATAGAATCACAGAGGGATTAGTTTGGAAGGAACCTTCAAGACCATCCAGTTCCAATGCCCTGATGTGGGCAGGGACACCTCCCACTAGCACAGGTTACTCAAGGCCTCATCCAACCTGGCCTTGAACACCTCCAGGGAGGGAGCAGCCACAACCTCCCTGGGCAACCTGTGCCAGCATCTCCACACCCTCACTGTAAAGAATTTCTTCCCAATCCCAAGCACAAATACAGGCTGGGTGGTGAATGGCTGAGAGCAGCCTTGAGGAAAAGGACCTGGAGGAGGCAGGGGTCTGGGTGGATGAAAAGCTCAACATGAGGCTGCAGTGTGTGAGTGCAGCCCAGACAACAATCGAGTGCTGGGCTGCAGCAAGAGCAGTGTGGGCAGCAGGATAAGGGAGGGGATTCTGCCCCTTTGCTCTGCTCTCCTCAGACCCCACNGCCTTGCTCTCCCCTCCTCCAGCTCAAAATCATTGCCCCTCAACCTGCCGCCACAAGCCCTTGTCGAAAGCCCATCCCCAGCTCATCTTGCTGGTGAGATGTTCCCAAGGCATCTGCTTCCCCAGGAAGCATTTTAATCCGTTCTATAGGACAAACCACCAAAGCCAGGCAAAGGAAAAACCTCTTATTTGGGAGTGATTGGCCAGATCTGTCAATCCAGAGCAGGACTTGCCCATCTGCTGGCAGATTTCTGTGCAGGATTTCCAAGTGTGTTGGAGGGTTGGTAAATCTTCCTCCTCGCTGGGAATCAATGGAGGGGTTTAGACTGAAATTAGGCAGCTGAATGCCTCCCTCATGGGCAAAAAAAAAAACCAAAAACCACAACCCAAAACCCTTGATCTTTAAATAATTCTGCACAAGATTTATCAATGGTCTCAGCACTTGCCCAGGGCAAGGCAGGGGAAGGCACAGCCAACAAGCCCAGCTAGGCAGGAGGCACTGAGCTCAGGAGGTATCACAGATCCTCGCATCCACAGAGATCAGCCTGCCTCAGATTAATTGATTAAGGTCTGTAAAAGGCCTCAGGATGCAGAGAAATGGGGATGTGCTAATTGCACAGCCTCCTATTAGTGCTTCCTCTGCTCTCCTGAGGATGAAAAACCCACCAAGAGCTGAGTTCTACATAACCACACACACACCACAGTCCCACTCCCGCCAGTGATGGGCTGGATCCTGCCCCTGGGCTATTTCAATGCACCAAGACTGACCAGCCAGGGCTGTGCAGAGCAGCCCAGGGCCTGCAGCACGTCCCTGTCTTATTTAACCAAGCTGATTCAAGCAACTTTAATTCCATTTTTAAATGGTACATTTGCTGGTGAGCTACCTGGCATTGGAAATGCCTATGGACATCACAGGCTCTCTCCCAGGGAATGCTCATCCCTGACTAAGGGATGCTTATCCCCACCCAAGGGATGCTCATCACCCCCCAGAGCATATTTATCTCTGCCTAAGGGATACTGATCTTCACCCAAGGGATGCTCATCACTACTCTCCAGAGGTATTTATCCCTGCCTAAGGGATGCTCACTCCCACCTGAGAGATGCTGATCCATGCCCAGGGGATATTCATCACCACCCAAGGGCACTGATGCCATCTCCCGGAGGCTGCTGGTCCCCCCCGCCCAAGGGATGCTGATCCCCTCCCAGAGGATACCGATCCTTGCCCATGGGATGCTCACCCCCACCCAAGAGATGCTGATCAGTGCCCAGGGGATGGTGATCCCCACCCAGGGGTAGCTCATCACCACCCAAGGGATGCTGAGCCCCTCTGAAGGGATGCTGATCCTCAGCCAGAGGTTACTGAACCCCACCCAGACCCTGCATCCGATACCACAGGATGCCGTGGGGCACACAAGGGGCTCCCAAAACAAACCCAAGCCAGAGTGCAGCAGGGTGGTGCAGCCCCTGAAAGCACAGGAATGCTGTTGCCTTCAGGCTGCCGATTTCCAGGGAACCTCACCTCTGCAGCACGCAGAGCTGGCAGGTCTCTGCACACTCCCCTTGCATTTTGCTTTACAACTGCCCAAGTGGAGCCTGAAATGGGGGGGTGGGGGTTTGCTCCACGCTCTGTTCCTCCACATGCAATCCCATCAAAGCCTCTTGTAGGCTGAATTCCCCTCACAAGTGTGAAAGCAGCTCATAAAGAAAAAGGGTTTAAGCCATGAATCATTTAAAAAGCACACAGCACAGCACCGAATGCAAAGGAGATCTCCATCTATTCCCAAGATTCAGGCAGGCAGAGGATACAGGGAATTGGTGGCTTAAAATGAGCTGGCATCCCCATCCCAGCTGCTGAAATCCCCAAGGTTACACCATCACCATCACCATCATCATCAATTATCATCATCATTATTATTATTATTATTATTATTATTATTATTATTATTATTATAATTAATCAGCAACATTATCTGACTCTCCATCAGCATTATCCCATCTGGTAGTCCCTGAGTTTCCTCTGCAAGGGCTGGAGAATGTTTATGGAAAGAGGAGGAAGCTCTCTCCTTTGTTAATTGCATTTGGAAAGCCAGGCACAGGGCTGGGGACCCAGCAGGATCCCTCTTTGATTTCAGCAATGGGAAGGAATAATCCAGCACAGCTCTCATCCAGCTTCCCTGTCCTGAGCATCCCTGCTGCCAGCATCACTCCCATCCCAATGTGCAGTGCTCACAGCCTTCATTTCCCCACCATTTCTGTGGGTTTTCCTTAGGAGGCCAGAATGGAAGCTGTTTAGTTTGGAGGAGGAGGCTGAGAGGAGACCTCTTTACAACTCCCTGAAAGAAGGCTGCAGTGAGGTGGGGGGTGACCTCTTCTCCCTTGTATCAGGTGATAGAAGGAGAGAAAATGGCCTGAAATGGTGCCAGGGGAGGGGTAGGTTGGAAAGGTGGGAAAAATTCTTTGCTGCAAGGTATGGGAAGAGGCTGCCCAGGGAGGTTGTGGAGGCCCCATCCCTGGAGGTGTTGAAGAAACCTGTGGCCGTGGCACTTTGGGACACGGTTTGATGGCCAGGGTGGTGCTGAGTTGATGGTTGGACTCAATGATCTTGGGGGGCTTTTCCAACTGAAACAATTCTCTGTTTCTATGACTTGAATGTGGACAATATCAGGTCCATGTGCTGGTGACATAAGGAGATATTTCAGGGAGGTCATCACAGGCAGGTCTCAGTGACACAAAGGGATGCTCCCTAGAATGCTGCAAGGTTTGTGCTCCCTCTCCCCATCATATCCTTGCCCATGGCACCCTTTTTGGCACTTAAAGCCTGTGGAAAAGGTGATTTAACTTCCTTCAGATGAGGCTGTGTGCCTGAAAATGGGTTTAACCTAATGAGTTCTAATACTTATTATCTTTGAGGTCCTTTATGCCCAGTTTGCAAAATCCAGTTATGGCTTTCAATAAGACTTAGTGAGCAGAGATGTGCACCAAGAGAGGATGTGAGCTCGACGTGGGGCAAAGAGGAGGAGGAGGAGGAGGAAGGCAGAGGCTGTCCACAGGGAGGCACAGCTGGATGCCAACCAGCTGCTGGCTCAGAAAATCTCCTCCCTCCAAGGCCAAGTGCTCCTGCAGCCCAGGACAATTAGGTTTAAGGTATTAAGGCCTGGCCTCTTGTAGATGCAATGCTGGAGCTGACAAGCTGGTGGCCTCAGGAGTCCCCCGGGCCTGTCCATGTGCCTTGCAGCTCTGGAGGAGGCATCACTCACTTGTACCCAAAGACTGTGAGCACTTTGCAGCTCGGCTGGGCCATACCCTAGCACAGGCAAAGGGGTAAAAGCAGCCAGAGCCCAGGGACTCACTGCTACTACAAACATCTCAGCCACCTCAGCACACACGAACGCCTGCACCACCTCCACCACGGTGGCAAAGCAACCCCAAGGCAAGCACTTACAGACCCAGAGACCACTCAGAGACAGTATCACAGTATCACAGTATCACCAAGGTTGGAAGAGAACTCAAAGATCTTAAAGTCCAACCCTTTACCACAGACCTCCCGACTAGACCATGGCACCAAGTGCCACGTCCAAACCCACCTTGAACCCCTCCAGGGACGGTGACTCCACCACCTCCCTGGGCAGCCCATTCCAGTGGGGAATGACTCTCTCAGTGAAGAACTTTCTCCTCACCTCCAGCCTAAACTTCCCCTGGCACAGCTTGAGACTGTGTCCTCTTGTTCTGGTGCTGGTTGCCTGAGAGAAGAAAGCAACCTCCTGCTGGCCACAACCACCCTTCAGGTAGTTGTAGACAGCAATAAGGTCTCCTCTGAGCCTCCTCTTCACCAGGCTAAACAATCCCAGCTCCCTCAGCCTCTCCTCATAGGGCTTGTGCTCGAGGCCTCTCACCAGCCTCGTTGCCCTTCTCTGGAGACCTCCTGGTTTCAGAGAAAGCCACACTGCTGCTGGGCTTCTCTCATGTCTAACCATGAGGAGTAACCCAGCAGCCAAACTGCAGCAGTTTTATCCCGAGGTTCAGAGCAGCAGAGCCAGTCGCAGCTCCTGGGTCCACAGCAGGTGATGGCATTCAGGTGCCACATGCCAAAGGGGAATCCCCAGGGAAAACCCAGATGTAGCCTACCAGCAGCACCCACAGCACCACCTCCTCCTGCTACACCCAGCTGCACCCACAGCAACACCTCCTCCTGCTACACCCAGCTGCACCCACAGTACCACCTCCTCCTGCTACAGCCAGCTGCACCCACAGAGCCACCTCCTCCTGCTACACCCAGCTGCACCAACAGCAACACCTCCTCCTGCTACACCCAGCTGCACCCACAGTACCACCTCCTCCTGCTACAGCCAGCTGCACCCACAGAGCCACCTCCTCCTGCTACACCCAGCAGCATCCACAGCAACACCTCCTCCTGCTACACCCAGCTGCACCAACAGCAACACCTCCTCCTGCTACGCCCAGCAGCACCCACAGCAACACCTCCTCCTGCTACACCCAGCAGCACCCACAGCAACACCTTCTCCTGCTACACCCAGCAGCACCCACAGCAACACCTCCTCCTGCTACACCCAGCAGCACCCACAGCAACAACTTTTCCTGCTACACCCAGCAGCACCCACAGCAACACCTCCTTCTGCTACACCCAGCTGCACCCACAGCACCACCTCCTCCTGCTACACCCAGCAGCACCCACAGAACCACCTCCTCCTGCTACACCCAGCAGCACCCACAGCACCACCTCCTCATCCAGCATCATCATCCTGACACATTCCACAGTGGGACCCATGGGGGCCATCAGCTGAGAGGTAAGAGGTGTAACCCCACCAGGGGCATGTCTCAGCCCCACAGGAACTCCTTCCATGAGCACTGTGGAAGAGTCCAGCATGTTCCACCCACCATTAATCCCCACAAGCCTTCCAGGAGGAGAAGATCCAGAACTAATTTGCCTGCAGAGCCCAGGCTCAGCTCCTGCAGGTCTCTGCCACGGAGCCTCAGCTCAGCCCTGGGTAAGCTGGGATTACAGGCAGCACTGGGGCAATTAAGCAGAGCAGCTTTTCAAGCAGCAGACAATGCCTTCTGCAGCTGATTTCAATGGATGTAGTGAGAAAGATTATTTCTTGCAGCCTTTGGTTTAAAGCCTCTTTCCCCCCCAGGATTGCAGGGGGCTGATTCCTTTCCTTTCTTGAACCCCCAGCAGCATTGCAGCTGGCTGCGTGTGGGAGATGGAGGCCCACTTTGGGAAGAGATCTGCTGTTCCCATGAAGGCTGCAGGCTCCTGGAGGGACTGGGATTACCCTGAGCTGAGAGTGGGTGGATGGAGAAGGGGAGAGTGACTTCCCCTGCCTGTTCCCACGGGATAGAGGCATCACAGAGCATCAATCGCTCCTCACTTCCCACGGCAGCACTGCTGGACCCCTGCTCATCACAGCTCATCACAGCAAGCCCACTGCATCCCAGGCTCTTTCTCAGATGATCACACTGAAGCATTTCCCAAAATGACCCAGCTGAGCTGCCCCCAGACTCACTTCAGAGACAGCCTTGGATGAGTGGTGGGGAAGGTGCCATGGGGAAGGTGAGCCCCGAAATCACTGCAAGCCCAATCAGCTCCACAGCTCACATCCCAGTCCTCTGCTGTATTCCCCTGGGTCCCTCCATATTCCCTAGGATCATAGAATCAGTCAGGGTCGGAAGGGACCACAAGGATCATACAGTTCCAACCCTCCTGCCATAGCCAGGGACACCTCACACCACATCAGACTGTCCAAAGCCTCATCCAGCCTGGCCTTAAACACTTCCAGGGATGGGACTTCCACCACCTCCTCACACAACCCTTTCCAGGGTCTCACCACCCTCATGGTGAAGAACTTCTTCCTAACATCCAGTCTGAATCTCCCCATTTCTAGCTTTGTTCCATTCCCCCCAGTCCCATCACTACCTTGCAGCCTAAAAAGTCCCTCCCCAGCTTTCTCATAGGCCCCCTTCAGATCCTGCAAGGCCACAATAAGGTCACCTTGGAGCCTAGGATGGTGCTAGAAGAGCCAGCCCCTGCTCACCACCTGGTGCTGGAGATCCCTGTCTTTGGAGGTCCATGGTGATTGATGTCCCCAGCATCAGGTTGGACATCTCACTCCTCACTGAACAGCAGGTCCATCCACCACATAGAATCATAGAAGGTAAGGTTGAAAGGGACCTCAAAGATCATCCAGTTCCAACCCCCTGCCATAGGCAGGGACACCTCCCACTAGTACAGGTCACTCAAGGCCTCGTCTAACCTGGACTCATCCCTCTGTCCCAGGCTGAGCTCTGGGCTCCCCAAGGGGACCATCACATCATGAAGGAGGTACCAAAGCCCTGAAATATCTATCCCAGAGCAGAGCCAGCTGCCTGCACAGCTTGGAGTGACTGAGGACTTAAGGGGAGATTAGAAGAAGTGAAAGTCTTCCTGGAATCTGCTGGCCCACAAAGACCAAGCTGGGAGAGATGCTAACTGCCCAGGGAAGCTGTTATCTCCTAATGGTGCCAAGCTGAGAGAGAAGGATCCTGCCTCAGGCCTGCAAAGTGGAACTTGGACTGGATGCTGGAGGGCTGGAGACTGCCCCTAGGAACCCAGTCCTGCAAAGCTGGGGTGAGTCCCCAGGGATGCAGTGCTGCAGCTTAGCTCCAGAAGAGCACTGAAAGGAAACAGTGGGGAAGGAAACAGAGCAGTTGGAAGATGGGGAAGGAAACAGAGCAGTTGGAAGATGGGAATGGGGCAACTGTGTGCCAGACTGGCCAGAGTCCGTGGGCTGGTGGCCAGGGAGAGAGTCGCCACCAGGGTGACAGTGATGACAACTTGCCATGGCACCTCAGGGCTGGTGGCACCCCAGTTTGCTGTCAGGACCTTCTGCCTCCAGGAGAAGAAACTCAGCCACACAGCCTGGTTGGGCTGTGGGAGGATGAGGGCAGCATGGGGGCTTCCCAGTGGGACAGCACTGGGACCCCCCAAGGCAGGGGGAGATTTGCTGTTTGGGCAGAGGTGAGCCATGCTGGACACAAACACCTGCAGTCCTGCAGTCAACTCTGTGGGCACAGGGGCTTTGGGAAAACAATCCCAAACCAGAGTAAAATCCCATGGGAATTCTGCTTAGCCACACACTGCTCCCTGCCAGTCCTCTACATAATAAAGACTAATAACTGCTAATGAATCCCAGCTTGGAGGAGCCCCTCGGTGCCATTTGGCACTCACCAAACAACCAAGTGAGCAGCTGCTCAAGCTCTGGGAAGGGTCACAATACAGGATAACTGGGAGCAAATTCCCAGAGATAGGAAGGTTATGGAATTTAGAAGGATGGGGAGGTGTTGGTGGGCCAGGAGAAGGCTGAGTGGGAGCATCCTGGGGCTGGGGCTTTGATTCTCTTTGCTGGAATGTGCTGGCCGAGAAACTTTAACGATGCCAGAATGGAAGGGAGGGGTGGGAGAGCTGAGCTCAAGGTAACCTTCATGAGGGTCTCTGCTTGCTCCTGCTTCCCCCAAGCTCAATTTTTAACTTTAGAGGGAAATACTCCAATAAGTTGTCAGCAAGAGAAAAATAAATGGGTCGGGGAGGTGTGGGGGGGGTGGAAGGATCATCATCTCTCCTCATTTCCCTTGGTGAGATGTACGAAGTCGGGGAGGGAGAGGAGGGAGAGGAGGGAGAGGGGGGGGGGGAGGGAGAGGAGGAAGGTTTTCTCCCCGTCTCAGCTCCTCTACAAAGCACCGAAGCCTTCCAAAAGCCCCGAAATTCAGAGCAACCACCCCCGCCACCCCCGAGGCGACAATGACCAACAACTCCAGCCGAGCATCCTTAACCCCGGGGGGAGCCAGCGAGCTTCCCACCGCCCCCCCGCAACTTTCCCTTTACCTCCCCTCGGAGCCGACCCCCATTTTCCCTCCCCGTTGACCCTCCCCCGCCGGTCGCTCTCCCAGCCGCATCTTACCCCCGCCGGGATCTCTCCGCGCGTTCGGGCGGCCACCGGCAGCGGCGAGGATGGTGTGGAGCGGGAGGGGGGGGCGGAGAAACCTGGGATCTCACGGCAGCTCGGTCCCCACCGGGCCCCCGCCCCACCCCGCCGTTCTCACCGGGGCTCTGCCGTTCATAGCGGCCTGGGGCGGGGGGGGCCCGGCCCGGTGGCTGCTGCTACCACTGAGCTCTGCCCGCAGCCGCCCCCCGGTGCCGTTACTTAACGGGCTCCATCCAGCTCCGCTGCGGCTCCGCTCCGGCTGCTGCTGCTGCTGCTGCTGCTGCTGCTTAACCCCTTCCCTCCCAGCACCCTGGCCTCCGAGCATCCCCCCACACCCCCTCTTTGCCGTATTTTTCTTTTTCTTCTTCTTTTTTCATTCTCACTTTCGAATGATGGGAGATGGCTCACGGCCGGCCTCCGTCCTCCTGATGTGCTCAAGGATGAAGGATTCTCTGAGGATGAGAAGGGTGATGCTAGACCCACTGATGAAGGATGCTCTGTGGGATGCTGGACACCCCCACACACGCCCTTCCGAGGAGGCCTGGACCTGGTGTGAAGGCTGCCCCGAGTCGCAGCAATCAGGTTTGGGCAGAGAGTCACTGAATGGAGCTAGGAAGGCAAAATAATTCACTTATTAAAATAATAAAATGTAATACAATAAAATATAACATAATATAATATATGATGTAATATGATATGGTGTAATATAATAAAAGGTAATATAAGGTAATAAAATATGATAGAATCATAGAATGGTNTCCTGGTGATGCTGAACCCTCTCTCTTCCAAAGGGACCTGGACCCAGTCTCAGGGCTTCCCTGAGTCAAGGCAGCTGGATTTGGCCAGAGATTTGTTGAATGGGGCTTAAAAAAAAAAAGAGGGGAGGGGGATTATTATATGATAGAATATAACATAATATGGTATAATATAACATGAGATGATATGATATAACATAACAATAACAGAACATAATATGTTATATTGTAAACTAACATATATCATGGACTCATGGCATTGTTTTGGTGGGAAAAGACCTTTCAGATCAGTAAGTCCAACCCTTCTCTAACTCTGCCAAGGCTGGTGCTAAACCCTGCAGCACTCAGCACCACATCTCCACAGCTCTGAAGCACCTGCAGGGATGGGGATTCAACCAACTCCCTGGAGAACCTGTTCCAGAGGTTGGAAAAGACCTCTGAGATCCATTCAGTCTGTTGACTCAGCACCACTGTGCCCACTAAACCATGCCCCCAAAGTGCCAAGTCCTCTAATTTCTTGAACATCTCCAGGGATGGTGACTCTGCCACCTTCCTGGGCAGCCTGTTTCATTGCCTGATGGGTGATACACCCAGGTGGACAAGGGGACCCCAAGAAAGATGCTCATGGTAGCTGTGATTTACTGGGCTTCATGCCCCCCAACACCCCACAGGCAGTTCCCCATTCCTAGAGCTAACAGTGGGGAGGTTGGGAATTTGGGGAAAGCCATGGTTGAGGAGAGGGATGAATCCTGCTGCTGTCCTTTGCTGAGGGAAACTGCAACCTCAGCTCCATCCATGCTGGATGTGAGAGCATCCATGTGTGAGGGAGTCATCCACACTGCCCCAGGCAGGAGCAGGCATGAACAGGCAGGCACATGGACCACAGCAGCTCGTTTCCATAGGAAACCAGGCTGAGGAGCTGCCTCAGCTCCAGGCTGGGGGCTGAGGAGCTGTTTGTACTATTTTTATCCTCCTGGTACTTGGTTTCTTGGGTTTTGGCCATGCAAACACCCTAGCAGTCAAGGCTGCAAGGGGCCTGAGGAGAGATGAGACCTTTCATCAGCTGGGGACAGCAGGAGCAGCAGTGGGATCCCACTGGATCCCACCACCCAGGGGCTTTCCCTCCTTCCCAACACTCCCATTTTCCCCACAAACCCAGCAATTCCAGATTGGATTTTATAACCCCAGAGGTGTTTTCTCCACCCCCAATCACAGAATCACATGGAATAGACCTCTCAGATCATCAAGTTCAGCCTATGACCTAACACCACCACATTGGCCAGACCATGGCACTAACTGCCACATCCAATCTTTCCTTAAACACCTCCAGGGACAGTGACTCCACCACCTCCCTGGGCAGCCCATTCCAATGCCAATCACTCTCACTCTGAAGAACTTCCTCCTAAGAGAGTTTAAAGAGAAGCCAACAAAGGTATTTGCAGGAAGCAAACTTTGTTCCAATGGAGAAGGCACCAGGCACTCCATTAGGAGACCTGGAGTTGTAAACCTGGAGTTGCAAATTCTGGAGCCCCCAACACAAGAAGTTCGTGGAGCTGTTGGGGGGAGGCCACAAAGATGCTGAGAGGGCTGCAGCAGCTCTGCTGTGAGGACAGCCTGAGAGAGTTGGGGCTCTGCAGCCTGGAGAGGAGAAGGCTTCCAGGAGACCTTGGAGTGGCCTTCCAGTATCTGAAGGGGGCTACAG
>WBNM01041412.1:261-17350 GCA_013399055.1 Ramphastos sulfuratus
TTAGAAGCAGAGTGATTAGTTAGGTTACGCACCAGCTCCCAGAAAGAGAGAGACTCTCTGTGTTACCTGTATTTGTGTCCTTGTCTCAGCAAGCCTGTGAGTGCAGTAGACATCACCATTGTTCTCTTTTCACAGCCTATAATTTTTTTATTAAAATATTCCAATTAGCCTCAAACCAGCACAAATCTGGAGAAGAGAAGTAGTGATAGCAGTAAGGGGAATGGAGTAAAACTAGAAGTGGGTAGATTCAGATTGGGTGTTAGGAAGAACTTTACCATGAGGGTGGTGAGACACTGGAACAGGTTGCCCAGGTTGGTGGTGGAGGCCTCATCCTTGCATGTTTTTAAGGCCACATTGGATGTGGCTCTTAGCAGCCTGATCTAGTGGAAGGTGTCTCTGCCCATGGCAGGGGTGTTGGAACTGGATGAGCTTTGAGGTCCCTTCCAACCCTGACAATTCTGTGATTATTTTTTTGTTTCAGATTACACTTGCATATTACACATCTGCATCACAAACGAGGATTTTACTTCCTTTTCAAACATTATTAGGTTTTTCCAGTGTCTATCTGGAGTATCAGAATTGCCAGAACTTGACTGGTTATAGTAATGTAATCTGACAATCTCTTAACAATTCTTTGCAAATAGTCAGAATTACAGGTATAATGATGCATTAAACTTAGCATCATCTTTTGCAAAGGCTTGTTGACAAGTCAGAATCTTGCATAAGATGAAAACCTTAATGTGGATTTTAGTTTGTTTATTCCTTGTTCTGAAAAACGTTGCATTGAGTAATGTTTTTGTCAGATTGATACTTTTGTGGGGTTTTTTTTTTTTTTTTGTTTTTTTTTAGGTCATACAAGAAACCAAACTTAAGAACATCTATACAGCAGAAGAAAGATATGCTATTAGACTATCTGCTTACACAAACCGATCCTTTTCTACTAACACATCCCTGAGGGCAGCCCGTTTTCTAACTAATTCAGTGGATACAGATGAAAGACAACAGTTGGAAAACCAACAACAGGTAACAGATTTAGTTCTCTGTATTATGTGAACTACTACCTATTTTATTGAGCCAATAAGCATAACCCACTTACATGTGTTTGGTGTGGTGTGTTTGTAGTAAGAATGCTAATGGTGTGTGTTCTTTTATTTCAGGACATCAGTAGCATACTAAATTCATTGGATATGCGTTTGACTACATTGTATGAGAGACAGAAACACCTGGAACATAGAGACAATGAGCTCAGGCAGCAGAAGAAGGAACTTCTAGAGAGAGGAAACAGGAGGAAACAGTTGGAATCGAAAATTAGTGTGAAATATGATAGGTAAGAAACAAGGCATGTTATCTGTGAAACATGAACAATTTTAACAAAGGTGTTTTGGCTTCATTTTACTGCAGTGTGCTTCTACTCTTGCAAAGTAAACTGTAGCTGAGTATCAGGTACAGATGATAATCAAGACAAAATAGTTGTTTATAAATGGAGCTTAAGACAACATTTAAGACCGTGTAACAGTATTCTAAATGGTTGCCTGTAATAAAATCATAGGCTTTCAGTCTGAGATCATTGCATTAATTTATTCAAATATTACTATAGTCTTCTCTCTTGCTGGTACATACCTGGGTAATACGATAGTATACATAGATAGTACTGAGTAACCATGTCAGGGATTGATTATCCACAGTATTTGTCTTAATCTATTTTCTGGCTTTGTGGGCCTCTGCAATTAGATTTCTGTTATCACTTTCTCATAAATTAGAACCTGGAAATGATTGAAATGGTTGAATGGCATGATTGAAACTTAAGCTCATGCTCCCAGAAAGCAATGCAGGTGAAATTGCCCCAGGCTTCACTCCCTGCAGTCCTGTAAAACAGTTCCAGCAGACCTTGAACGCTCTCAAATACTCCTATGTATTACGTTCCACTACTTTACATTTTTTGTAAGTTGGTGCTGGTGCTTGCATGCAGAACTCTTGCATTACTTATGATGCATTGAACAGAAAAGGAGAAGGAAAAAGAAATAGAAATAGGGCTGCAGAGGTGTTAGAGGGACCAAAATCCACTGCTGTATAGTCACAAGCGTTCAAGTTGTTGGGAAAATAAGCAGCTTTAAACAGTGTGGATGTGAGCTTAGCCTCAAAGCCAAGTATTGCTCTTAGTTTCATGTTAGGGATACTTGTATTGTCATGCTGTTTTACTGGAATGCAGAATTCTGTTTGGATACAAATACTGATTAAATCCTTCCCTTTGAAAACATAACAGCACTCCTTTAATTTTGAATAGGGTTAGTATAGTAAGAAACCCAACACAACTACAGACAAGGTTATTGTATAATAAGGATGGCTTTCTATAGAAATAAAAAGTATTTAACTAATCCTTGCAGAAAGTGTAACTATCTTCAGATATTTGTATTTCTCCTTGATGAATGTCTGAGTGAAACTGGATGTAATTTTGAAATACAATGACAGAATTATTTATGTTGGAAGGAACTTCAGGTAGTCTAGAGTCTAGCCATCCCCTCAAAGCAAGGTTGACACTGAATTCAGACCAGGTTTTCAAGGCTCTATATTACTTATTATCTTTAAAGTCTCCATGAAGACTGCCTGAACTGTTGGGGCATCCTGCTCCACTATTTGACTGTCCTTATGGGGAAAAAGTTTCTATGGATACCCTGTCTGAATTCTTGTTTTCACGTAAGTCCACTGTCTTTAATCCTACAATGCACCTCTTGCAGGAACCTTGTGGGAAGTACCGTGGGGGGTTGTTGTTAGTGTCTTGAAGCTATCTCTTGCCTAGGATGAACAAGCTGAGCACTCGTAGTCTGTCCTTGCAATGCCTGCGGTGTAGCTCCTGAGAGTATTGGCTGCTTTCCAAGCTTGTTCCAGTTTATCTTCGGGGCAGGGAGCAAAAATGGTTGCAGTGCTGAACATAAAGGAAAAATCATTCTCCTTTTGCCTGTGCTTTCATTCATACAGCCAAGTATGCTGGGGAACGTTTTTGCTGCCAGGGCACACTGCTGACTTATGCTTAGTTTGCTATCCACCTCAGGTGTTTCTTTGCAGCCAGTCCGTCCTGAGCTTGTATCACTGTCAGACCCACTTACTTGCCATGGGCATGACTCAGCATTTATCCTTGCTGCATCTCCTGAGGCTTCTGTTGACCCCTTCCTCCAGCCTCAGCAGACTCCTGAAGCACAGGCCATAGTGTTGTCTGAAAACTTGATTAGACTGTTGTCTGTCTCAAATGTGTCACTGGCAGGGATGTTAAACTGGACAGGTCGCAGGACTTAATCTTGCAGTACTGACCTCCAGGGAGAGCACACTAACTGAGCCTGCCCATCCAACCACAATTATTTTAAAAATTTTGTTAAACTCATATTCCATCCATACAGACTATAGTCTTCCATCTTGAGTACAATATTGTGGGAGTTCACACTGAAAAATGTATGGGAATGGATCTGAATTCAGCAGCCTTGAGAAGAAGGTGGCACTGATGCTCCCAGGTGCGAACAGTGAGGCTGAGCTTATCTTCCCAGTAGATGTGCTCATTCACACAGAGCACATTTAAATAGCCCTTATGTAGTCTCAGAGCACATAGGGCTTGTGTAGATGCAGCACCAGTGGCCTCATCGTGTTCCTACTCTATCTAAGCAGCACAAAGCTCCCCTAATAAGACTCCTGTGAGTACATATAGACAATATGGATCTCATCAGCAGCTGAATCCGGATACTATTGAGTGGCTTACCATTTGTCTTACAATTCAGGTATGACTGCTGATTTTGCCTTTTGTCACTTCTGGAATTGTTTTGCAAGGATACTAACCTCACAGTTTTCCTGGAGGTCAAAGTAAGAATGATTAGTTCATAGTTTCCTGTATCATCCTCTTGGCCATTCTTACCATTTTTTAATTTCTCCAAATTCTTCAGCTCACTAAACATGATTATTTCATATGAAGTTCTTAATGAGACTTACTGTTCTGGCTTTCTGCAATAAGTTGAGAAAACTTCTTTGTTTGCTAGTGCATAAAACAAAAGCTGAGCAAACCTCCTGAACGGCAAGGCTCTAGTAGCAGAATAAAAGTACTGTTACACTTAATTGGCTTTTTATTTTTTTTTTCTTAATTTACCTTTTTTTTTAAAATCTGAAATTTACAGAAGTATGTTGCTGAGTGATGTTTGTAGTAGCTAAAATCAGTTTACTTAATTATGAATTCTTTGTCTTTTGAATTTTTTCGGTGTTCATAGCTCAGGAATACCTCATGTGCTCACAATGTATACACACAAGGTATACAAATACCTATTTTTGCAAACTGTTGGTTCATCAATAAGATTAAGAGTTTTTGCATTTTTGTATAATTTATTTTTAATCAGGATTAATTGAATATTGATTTTTTTTCTCGTAGTTTAAAGCAACTGGAACAAGATGCTATTAACCTAGAGGAGGAATCTCAGCAGGCGAATGTAAAGATCAAAGAAATAAATATCCAGAAAACAAGACTTGTTACTGAATTGATGCATCTCATAAAGGTATGTATTTTTAATTCAGTGTGCATCTCTTTATTGAAAAGTCCAGTTCTTGTAACTGAAGTAGGAAGTATGCGGTGTTCAGATTTGTAAATATTCATGAGCTAGCTTTCTGCCAGATAAAAACTTTTGAAGCTTTTAGTAACTTGAACTTGTTTGTCTGTCATTGATACAATTCATAGATCATTTGCTTGTGTTCAGGCTGTGACTGGAGTCTTGCAGTCCATGATCTGTGTGATTCAGTCAGATTCAGCTGATTCTGTCTGATTCAGCTCATTCGTATCTGTCTGATACAAATGAGCTGAGAATGAGCTGTGTAACTGTTTTAGCCTGTACGTTTTCAGCATACTGCATAATTCTGTGAAGTATTCTTTCCACCCTACTTCATAACCTTTTGCTTGTTTTTTATATTAAAAAAAAAAAAAGAAGTAGCCATTAGTCAGGTGAAAGATTGACCTGAAACTGTAAGGCTCCATGGTTGTAAAGAAGGCTGGGATGGGAAAAGTACTCAGGTCTCAGGTCCCAATGTCATTGGATTTTCTGTAATTCGAAAAAAGTTTGGACTTAATTGTTGCTTTAGCTTAGGCTATAAGCCTGAGTAATGAGATCTGCCATAAGGTGAATTTCCTTAGGGGTTTGTGGTCTTTTTTAAGACCTAAGGAAAAAGAAAGAGTTAGTTGCAGTTCTGAGGGAATCTGCTTGTGCTTTAACACTCAACAAACCATGGTGCCATTCATGCAGCCACTTAGAGCATGTATGTTCTTGCTTTGCTATCCTTACTAACATTAAAAAAAGTGGTCTTGCTTACCGCTGGAAAGAATTGAGTATTACCTTTGAAGTGAAGCTAATTTCAATGCATTTCAATTGCTGGTCTTTATATAATATTTTTTTAGAAAAAATTCTAAGTGGGAAGCTGTTTCTCTTTTTTGATAGGCATGGGCTGCAAGAACTGGTGTGTTTCAGAGGTAACATTTGAGTCAGCAAGTCAAAGCAATTTTGAAAATCCCTAAGGAAAACAACCTGCCAAGTTAGAAGTGTTGCTCAGGCTTTAGTTTACTTAACTTACAGAACTTGTGCAGTTAATAGTAGTCCTGAAAAGTAATTATTCTCAAAACTTTTTCAAATGCTCTGTATTTAAAACAGGAATTTCTAGATTATTGTATTGATTTTGTATTTGATGTCCATTTCCCAGTACATAAACTGTTCCAAGTGTGTTCCTGTTGTAAAGTGCAGCATAAATTGTTTACATACTATTCCCATGCTGTTTACATACCTGCCTAAATGTGTATCTTAATCTCTTTTTCACCAGTACAGGAAAAGGGACTTGCAAATATGAACTTAAAACACATACCATGTATTTCTCAGTATAGCTGGTGTATGGGACAAAGGATGGTATTTACCTGAAGTAGTTACTGATTACAAAAGGGATTTATTTCAGTTTTGCATCAGCTTAATTTTCACACTTTGTCTGCTATGGGAAATATGTGCTTGTACATACTGAAGAGAAAAAATGGTCTCATAGAAGAAAGATGTTTCATTCTATGTTTTATCAGAATTTTGATATCCATGCACTTTTGGCTGTCCCCAAACCAAAATTCATGAATTATTCCAATTTTATGTGAGTCTTTGTGCTTCCTAAATAGGTTTTGTAGTTACAGTATCTGTGTATGCTAATAAAGTAATAAAAAACAAGGCAGTCATATGTTTCAGGCATAGTCACTTCTGCCACAGAAGGAAATTTCAGATACATAGGGGATTTTTTGTTTCTCTGGTGGTAACATGATCTGTTTATTTTGAAGAATTTTGGGGCTTTTTTGGAACTGTCAGCTAGAGTAACAGGCTACTATATATTTGCACAAATATACAAAGCAGGGTATGCCTTGTATATATTTAATACACATCAATGCTTTACAGCCTGTTGACAGAAATAACCTTGCGCTACCATTTCAGATTCTGGCACTGCTTTTGTGTGTAGTTCTTTGTGCTGCTGTCTTTGAATAAGCTCAGCTTTATCCAGCTCAGCTTTTTCTGTCTTCCAACTCCTCTTGTAATGACTGAGTTTTTTTCAGTTTACTTCCCTGATAATTGTTTTTAAATTATTTAAGTGGATTGGAAATTAATAAACTTATTCCTGTGGCCAAGTTGTGTTGAAATGACAAGTAGAAAAGAACTTAGCACCCTCAAAACCTATTCTGTAGAACCCCTAGGTCTGCAGTTGGAACCTTGTCCTCCCTTTCATTAAGAGAAAAGATTCCTTTGTATTTATATGCTGGTCACTGAAGAGGAAAAAAAAAACCCACAAACCCTAACAAACAAAAAAAAGACAAACTAAACTACAAAAATAAATTGGTATCCTCAGTTTCTCATAATTTGAGGCCTGAAGCTACCCTTCAGACATACAAAAATATATAGCTGATTTTGAAACTTCTAGACCATTCCTGAGCGTTACTTGTTTGACATTAAAACGGTTGCTTCTTTAAAGTTGTCAAGAGGTTATGGGGATCGCTGAAGCCTGTTACGAATCTTCCAAAATAGAATCTGCTATCATTTATGTGTTGTTCCAGTTAAAACACAAGACACTGGAGTTGATCTGATCTATCCTTTGCCTTGTCAGTGTGAGAGCCAAGTATCTTAAATTTTTGGGTTTTTCCCTTTTCCCATCTCTGTGTGACTTAAGTCCATCAAAATCCATCTGTTGGGTTTTGTTTCTTAAAGAATTGATGACTTTTCTCACATTTTACATGTGAGTATATGGCACAGAGAAATAAAATAGGTTTGGATCACCAATAAGTCACTGTTCTTTTTCATTGAATTTGACAGACAGCAGTATTGAAGAGTTGAACACAGTGTGAGATTGTGTACTATGACTGAAAATGGATGGTTTCTTAAGCCAGATAGCGATTATATCAGGTTTTGTGGGTAAAAAAAAAATAATGTTTTCTGTTTCCCTGTGTAGAACTGTATATCACTGAACATGGTCAAAGCAGACTTGGTTCTTCAGAGCACTGTGGTGGCTGCTGAGAAGAACAGAATGGAACTGGAGTATAAAGCAGGAAGTGTACAGCTAAAAGCTGCGGAGGTAACTTTTTATGAATACTGGAATATCTACGATGATACTCTGTGGAAGCCTTTAGGGTGCAGAAAAAAAAGATTCTTTATTTAGAAATAAGTGTTCATACTGCCAAATATTTAACCTTGATTACTGTAGTTCCACTTAATTTCCTTCACTTAAAGCTGAATGAGAGCTTTGCCTTCCTCAAGACAGCTAACTTGCTGTGAAAATGTTCTGAACAGTCATCATGTCCTGGTCCACGTAAGTCCTATCATACACAGCATATGTAAAGGACTACCTATTATTTGGAAGTATTATCTTGCATAGAATCATAGAATGGTTTAGTTGGAAGGGACCTCAAAAATCATCTAGTTCCCCCCACTCGCCATAGGAAGGGACACCTCCCACTAGAACAGGTTGCTCAAGGCCTCATCCAGCCTGGCCTTGAACACCTCCAGGGAGGGAGCACCCACAACCTCCCTGGGCAACCTGTTTCAGTGTTTTACCACCCTCACTGGAAAGAATTTCTTCCTAACATCTAGTTTAAATCTCCCCTCTGCCAGTTTAAACCCGTTACTCCTCGTTCTGTCATTACAAGACCTTGTAAACAGTCCCTCCCAGCCCTCCTGTAGGCCCCCTTCAGATACTGGAAGGCTGCTACAAGGTATCCTCAAATCCTTCTTTTAGATTTCTTCCAAGTATTTAATAGATGAGTGACTCCTACCCACATGGAGATGCAAGCACAAGATGAACTGGAAAGTACTGTATCAAAGAGAACCAGAGATAGTTTGATTTTCTTTTTACCTTTCCTTCATACCTTATTGTCTCATGCTGTAATTAAATGCCTTTTTATTTTTAGAGGATGGAAAGGAGGATAAATGATCCTTCTATCAATCATATTATGAAGTAGTGCTGTGCCCAGGTGAAGACAGTCTTTGAAGAATTGGTTCCACATATAAGTCTTGTAAGAGCAGAGAATGCTGTGAGCTCTCCAGGATTGGTGCATAGAGGTCAATTTTTATTTGTGTAGAAGTACAGTCTTTCAGTGTACAGGGAAAAATTGTCAAAGTACAAGAGGTAAATTTTTTCCTCATCTTCAGTCAGGTTGACTGTAATCTGCTGCTAATTCAGTTTGATGCACACATAACAAAAAAATTAAATTGCTATTAAACTGGAAAGAAGTTCAAAAGATAAACGATAATTATATAGGGTGGATATGCTCTTCCAAAATTAATGATCTTAGTATGTGTTCAGAAAACCACTTGAGGTTATAGGCATCACCACTTGCAGGAAAATTAGGAAGAGGGGAACTTGCTAAAAGGAGCAGAAAGTAACCTGAAGACAGAAACAAGTCCAGCATGTCACTTGGCAAATCATTGTTGCATCAGTTCTGTCACGTTATGCAGCTGTTATTCAGACTTAGTTAAAATTCAGTGGAAATAGCTTCATTGATGGAGCTCAGTAAAGGGTGAGAATGTATTACAAAGTCATGAATCTCATGCGAGTAGTGTGTATCATCACTTGGAAAGGTAATATTTTGAGTTCTGTCTGTCCCCATCTTCATCATTTAGAGAATAGCTTAAGACAGTGCAAAGGTAAATGTCTGGTCAGATCAGCAGACAGGACTTGTAAGGTAAATGTTGTGATGTTTCTTGGTTAAACAAGTTGTCTCCTTCCCTGTTGAAGAGACGTTTGAGTCAACCGAGGTCCCATTAGTTGTCTTTACTGGGTTACATTCAAAGACATAAGTAAAAGAAATAGCAGAGCTTATGTTTTTGGATGGTTGGTTCTAGGAACATTAAAATAGAAAAGAAACTTAAAATCAATAACCTCAATGAGAAGAATTTCAAGACATTTAACTGCTCTGGAGGAAATGCTTCTGAGTATTCAAGTGCATCTTAAGTTCTTACATGCATGAAAGCTGCAGCACCATGCAGTAGCCTGTTGAATCTTTGAATTAAGTCATTTACCCCCTCTTATTTTCAGAAGTTTTTTTCTGTGAATTACACATGTCGTATACTCTGATTTATTCCTTATTTTCTGCCTTAAGAAACTCACTTTCATGGGGAAAAGTCAGTATTTCTTAGCTTCATCTCAAATTGTTATTTGAAATGATATGTTTGAATTGCCCCTTCAGCTTCTTAATGGCTTTGGCTAAAGTTGATAATTGTTTTGTACAGCATTACTGTGTTAGGTAGTTCTGAAGCAAGACTATCTTATGAGGATGCCATTGCAGCACTTTGATAAAGTCTTGAAAGCAGTTTCTGCACGTTTAAACAAACCTGCAAAAACTAAGCATCCAAACAGAAATAAGTATATTGTACAAAAGTTGTGTAATGAATTAAACTGCAGCCTCAACATTACAATTAAGAGACCATTAATTCTGTTTAGTTGTCAGACTTTTTTAGGCTATCTGCTGGTTTTGATGCATTCACAGCAGTAAATTTGTGATTAAGATGTGACATAAATACAAACCTCACTTAGTGCATCTAAGAGAAGATCTTTCGTGAGTCCCTGGCACTGGGATACTGTGGAGAGAGCAGCATGTTTGTTGGTTTGTGGTGGGGTTTTTTTTAACCACTTTGATAGAAAGGCCAAAAAATTACTTTTTTGAGCAAGTTAGCAACAACAGCTGTCTTGGTTTTGTATTTTGTCGTTGCAGTTCAATGTGTGGAGTCTTATTTTAACTCCTTATATTTATTTAATTAATATAAGAAGCAAATCTGTGTTTGTGACCCATTAACATTGGGGAAGATTGTTAGTCCCATCTGCTCATTAGACAGTTGGCACAGTTTCCTGCTTGTTTGTGATGGTCATTTGAAAGAGTCTTGCTAATTGTCTTCCTTTGATAGCCCATTAATTTTCAGGTTCATTTGATGTAAATTAGTTTAAATAATTGGTATTAATACTACTTAAACCAAGTTTTAGGAAAATGCAGTTTCTGTTTTATTTTGTGTAAATTTCTGAACTTCAGCTAATTACATGCTGTCACCAAGCATGCACTCAAATAGAAATTTATGAGGAAGCGTTGATTACTTGTAATTATATTTTCTTTAACCAGCTTCTTACTTTGCATACAATGGAATACAAGTTGCTTGTGCATACAGAATATGATTGTTTCTGCTGTTTGGTAGATGCTTTTCTGGAAGCTATAATCACAGCCCCGCAGTAGTACAGAACTTTCCTGAGGTACCTTTATAAAATTCTTTTACAAGTTGGTTCTTATGCTGAAGCTCTGTCTAAGCCGTGATATTTCTTTTTAGCCTTTTTGAAAGTATCAGCACAGAGTGTTAGTGAAGATTGTGAAATGCTTACCTCACATGCAAAATCAGTTTCCCAGTGATTGGTGAAGGAAAGGAAAAACAGGATTGTCGAGTTGATACATGCTTTAGAGAAAAACCCACTGATGATCGCTCATGAGCATAAGTGTTAGTATTGCTTCTGTTGTGTTTAGTAAATAAAGAGTAAGAAATGAAGGTGAGTGCTGTGCCTTGTATTTCAGAAATGTGGCATAGACAGTTACCTAACTATATAATCTCCAAATATATAGTTCAAAAATTTTTTTGCCACTGGAGGGCTCCCATATTTAACTGAAGTGCACAACAATAAAAACTGGGAAGATAAAGCTCTTCCAAGTTCAGGAATGTAGCTAAAGTTTTCAAACTGTCAGAGGAAAGTTCAAAAGCAGAATATGATGCATACAGATTTTCATTTAGAATTTTGTTTCTCTGAGAAAGTGAAAAAAGTATATTCCTATGGATATAACTGTCTGAAAAAGATGGATTGTGTGTGTAACCACTGTATAGTAAATCAACTGCTGTTCATGAACAGAAAGACTGGTTGGTGTTGTAGCAATTGAGGACTATCTTGGGCACAACAATCATTAAATGAAAGAGTTCTCAGTTGTTGGAGAAGTGGAGTTCAGCAGAACTGTCACTTCGGGCTTCTGGTGGACAAACTTTGGCCTGTTTCAGAGACCAAATGAAAAGAGTCCCTTGGGAGGCAGTGCTCAGGGGCCAAGGAGTCCAGGAAGGCTGGACACTCTTCAAGAAGTCTTAAAAGTTTAGGAACAGGATGTCCCCATGTGCATTAAGATGAGTCATCATGCAAGAAGGACAACCTGGCTGAATGGAAAGATCTGGCTGCAGCTTACAGTCAAAAGGACAGTCTGTGGTTGCTGGAAGAGGGGCAGGCCAATCAGGAGGACTGCAAAGCTCTTAGGAGGCTATGCAGGGAGAAAACAAGAAGGATCAGCTGGAAATCAGTTTGTCTTCAGCTGTTAAAGAAAACAGGAGCTGCTTCTACAAATGTATTAGCAACAAAATGAAGACTGAGGAGAATCTCTATCCTTTGCCAGAGGTCAAGGATGAGGGAAAGGCTAAGGTAGTCAATACCTTCTTTGCTTCAGTCTTTGGTAGTAGGACCAGTTGTTCACTGGCTACCCAGTGCTTTGAGCTGGTAGACAGGCATTGCAAGCAGAACAGAGCTCCCAAAATCCAAGAGAAGATGGTTTATGACCTGCTGCACTACTTAGACATACAAAAATTGGGGGAGGGGGGTGTGTGTGATACAGAACCAAGTCTACTGAGAGAACCGCCAGAAGTGCTCACCAAGCCACTTCCCATCACATACCAGCAGTCTTGGCTAAGTGGGAAGGTCCCGGCTGACTGGAGATTAGCAAACATGATGCCCATCTACAAGAAGGGACAGAAGGAGGACCTGGGGAACTACAGACCTGTCAGTCTGACCTCAGTGCTGGGGAAGGTCATGGAGCAGGTCATCTTGAGTGTCATTATGCAGCATGTGCAGGGCAACCAGGTGAACAGGTTCAGTCAGCGCAGGCTCATGAAGGGCAGGTCCTGTTTAATGAACTTGGTCTGCTTCTGTGACAAGATGACCCACTTAGTGGATGGGGGAAAGGTTGTGGATGTTATGCACCTGGACTAGTAAAGCTTTTGACACTGTTTCTTGCAGCATTCTCCTGGAGAAGCTGACTGCTCATAGGTTGGATGCGCAGATGATACACTGCACTAAGAACTGACTGAATAGCTGGGCCCAGAGAGTGCTGGTAAATGGAATTAAATCCAGCTGGCATCCAGTCACAAGTGGTGTTCTCTAGGGCTCAGTATTTGGGCCAGCTTTTGGGCAAGCAGTGATCTGGGTGAGGGAATTGAGTGCACCTTGGATAAGTTTCCAGGTGATGCTAAATTGTGTGGGAGTGTTAATCTGCTCAAGGGTAGGATAGTGCAGAGAGAGATATGGACAGCCTGGGTGGATGGGCTGAACTTAGCTGTTGTCTGAGGTTTAACAAGGCCAAGAGCCCAGTCTGAAGTGCTCAGTAGTTGCAAGCAGCAGGCCTGCGGTAGGGGCTGATTTGGGTGTTGTCAGTTGCCGGTGTGCTGTCATCGTGTCTGGAAATTTAGACTAAAGGGGAAATTAAGTATGTATTTTACTGTCTTTACTGTATTTTCTGACAGCAACGATTTCATGAACTGGATGATAGGAAGCGAGTTCTTACTGAAAACTCCAAGGAATTACTGAAAAAAGCTCGACATGTCTGCAAACTGAGTCCAGATCAACATCTTCCAAAGGAATTTCAAACTGTATGTAGAAACACAAATCTCCACAGATCTCTTACATTTTTGGTAGCGCATACCATTGTAACTTTGCCAGCAAAGAATATTACATATTTTATATATAGAGGCTTCTAGTAAAGGATTTTGTGTAATTCTGTTTTGTTGGTTTACGGATTGTCACTTCCTTTATTTTTAAAGCACTTTTCAGTAGTGCTGGGATTATTTTGTGCACAGGAGAGAGAAAATTTGATCTGAAATTTGAATTAAAATTCAAAGTGTTACAGAAATAATTAGAAGCCATATTTTTCTAGCTTCTTGCTCTAAAGGAGTACACAAAAGAACTGAAATCTAGGCTTGCCTACTTACATGGAGGTCTTCCCAGCCTCTGAAAGTATTTGCACAGCTTAGCTACTGTCACCTCTGGCATATACCAAGTCTCTGAGAATCTGGACCTGCACAAGGTATCTTTGTCAAGTGGTAGCACTTCTAGTCTTCTTTCTATGTCCAGAACAGTTTGTGAGGGAATCTTGCTGTGCTAAATTTTGAGTATGCAACATCCAAATTAAAAGCTATAGATGATTTTTTGGCTTTTCCGATCTCTTTTCAGCAAACTTGGAGTCCTTCATTAGCATTGCAGTGTAACATATGCATCCTTTCTCTTCTAGGCTTTTCAGGCTCTTCCGTCCACGCTGGAGGAAATTGATGCTTTTCTGAATGAAGAGAAAACCCGAGCCTCCTGTTTCACAGGCCTGAGTGCTTCGGCATGTTCACTACTTTCCTTCCACCCTCCTTTCCTCCCCCTCCACCCGTATTGTACTTGCTTCCCACTCTGTGCTAGGTCTCGTGGTATAATAAGCTAGACAGCAGGAACAATGTGCTGTAAATGCCAGATTCTGCATCTATTAGAATTTTAAGCAGGTTCTTCCAAAAGAACAGTGTGTTCTGTGCCTTCTTAAAAGAAAAAAAAGTCACAGTAACTTGAAATAAGCAATGCTTTACAGTTTCTTTGCTAAAAAGCTAGAGATGAATCTCAATTGAGTCTGCGGTGCAATAATCTATATAATTGTGTTTGAACAGAATCACTGCAATGTGATATTTCTACAGTCAAGGTTGGAAATGGCAAACATTTTGTTTACTGCTTGTGTTATTTTTGTTCTGGCAGGTTGTTGAAGAATACAATAAACAGACACAAGAAATAGAGCAGTTGACAGAATATCTAGAGGAGAAGAAAAATGAATTGGATAACTATAAGCAAAACATTTCACAGGTAATAGCTTAAAGTTTTCATTCTGTATCAGCATGTCATGAGAATAGAATATATGTACAGAAATAAAGGGTAACATTGCAAGTTGTTTTGAGTGTAAACTGAGATGTTAGCTTCTGTAGTTAATGGTATTTTATAATTTAAATTCTATCTCTAAAGGAAAATGCAGTTACTAAAATGATTTTTACATGGATATGTCTGCTTCTAGGTCAAAGAAAGGTGGCTAAACCCCTTGAAAAAGCTGATTGAGCAAATTAATGAGAAGTTCAGTAACTTCTTTAATTCTATACAGTGTGTTGGTGAAGTTGATCTTCATGTGGAAAATGAGGTATTATGATTTATTTTTCATATGTAAAAGTAACACATGTTCATACATCATCTTTTGCTACAGCTTGCTAGAGAGAAAAAAATAAATTAGACAAAACAAGTTATTTGGTTTGTAGTAGAAAGATATTATGTGGAAAAAAACCCCAGATTTTTAGTGATGAACATGATTTTTTTTTTTTGTGCTAGAACTGACTTACAGTCTGATGAAAGGAAAGCTCAGACTTAACTGAATTAGTGATTTAATCCTGTGTTTTTAGCTAATTTGTGCTGTTCTATTGTCATTTGTTGCCTAAATATACAATATGTTAAGCATTGTATTGATTTGGTTCTACATACAGTTTCTACTTACTTGAAAGTGCCGAGCTGTTGCTAACAGACAAAACATGGAGGGTGGGAAAGGTGACCTGTCTTCAAAACTGGAAAAAGTTGGCACTTGGCAAACATGAGTTCTTAACTATGTCAGGTTACCTTCATTCTCTCCTAAAGTGTATGTGCATTTGCCTCAGCCTCGGGGATTCACACTTCCATGTTTCTATAATATTGTTACAGCAGAAGCACCAGACCTTTGGAGTACACAATAAATACCATTACAAGACCTTAATACTTTTCACTCCTGAGCACGTTTGTCTGCATGAGCAGTGAAATGCCAGAAACAAAAAAAATGTCTTACTCATCTGATTTAGCAGATTAGCAGACCTGGGAGAATTTGGTAGATCCTCTCCAATGTTAGATGCTGTCTGATACGTACATTACTTATCCCTACAAGACCTGAAAGTAGCAAAGAAGCTGGAATGTATTCCTACAGACTTGAAGTTCCTTGAGGCAGTTTTAAGACTTCTGGATGGTATAACTTATTTGCTTCCTGGTGGCATTTAGATCTTGTTCCTCATGAAAGCCAGGTGACAATGGAACTCTGTTCTGCCTGGTTACCCTTTGGTGCCCTTTGATGACCGTGGAATGTCGTAATCTGAATCCAGTTGGTATAGAATTATGAAATTGTTTAAGTTGGGAAAAGGTATCTAAGATCATAAAGTCCACTTGTCAACATAACTCCACCATGGCTGTATGCTGAAGTGCATGTCTACACATTCTTTGAACACTTTCAGGAACAGTGACTCTACCACCTCAATAGGCAGCCTATTCAGTTCTTGATGGACCTTCAGTAAAGACATTTTTCTTAATACCCAATCTAAGCCTCCTCTGACACAACTTGAAGCCATTTCCTCTCATTCTGTGACTTGATTCTAGAGAGACCCCTACCTCACTACAACATCCTTTCAGGTAGTTGGTGAGCAATGAGGTCTCCTCTAGGCATCCTCTTTTCCAGGCTAAACAATCCCAGTTCCCTCAGCTTCTACTCATAAGGCTTGTTCTCCAGACCCTTTGTCAGCTTTTTCGCCCTTCTATGGACCCATTCCAGCACCACAGTGTCCTCCCTGTAGTGAGGGGCCCAAAACACAGTATCAAGGGTGCAGCCTCACCCACACAATCACTTCCCTACTCCTACTGACCATGCTATTTGATAAAAGACAGCCTGCTGTTGCCTTCCTTGGCACCTGAGCACACTGCTGGTCTGTGTTCAGGTGGCTGTCAACCAGCAGACCAAGGTTTTCTGCCAGGCAGCTTTCCAGCCACTCTGCCCCAAGCCTGTAGCATTGAATGGGGTTTTGTGACTCAAGTGCACAACCCAATAATTGGCCTTACTAAACCTCAGATGACAAACCTCAAACCAGCCTGTCCAAATTTCTCTGTAGAGTCTTCCTGCCATCAAGTAGATCAGCACTCCCACCAACCTAATATAGTGTCATGTGCAGACTTCCTGAAGGTGCACTCAGTCTCCTCATCCAGATCACTGGTTAAAGGTAGCAAAGAACTGGCCCAAATACTGAGCCCTGGGGAACACCACTTGTGACTGGATGCCAGCTGGATTTAATTCCATTCACCAGCACTCTCTGGGCCCAGCTATTCAGTCAGTTCTTAGTGCAGTGTATCATCTGCGCATCCAACCTATGAGCAGTCAGCTTCTCCAGGAGAATGCTGCAAGAAACAGTGTCAAAAGCTTTACTAGTCCAGGTGCATAACATCCACAACCTTTCCCCCATCCACTAAGTGGGTCATCTTGTCACAGAAGCAGACCAAGTTCATTAAACAGGACCTGCCCTTCATGAGCCTGCGCTGACTGAACCTGTTCACCTGGTTGCCCTGCACATGCTGCATAATGACACTCAAGATGACCTGCTCCATGACCTTCCCCAGCACTGAGGTCAGACTGACAGGTCTGTAGTTCCCCAGGTCCTCCTTCTGTCCCTTCTTGTAGATGGGCATCATGTTTGCTAATCTCCAGTCA
>WBNM01041415.1:0-13682 GCA_013399055.1 Ramphastos sulfuratus
CATTCTCTGATTCTATGTTTCCCTCTGAACTGATTCCAGGGCAGTTGGTACCCACATAGAATGATTTAGGTTAGAAGGGACCTCAAAGCTCAGCCAGTTTCAAACACCTTTGCCATAGGCAGGGACACCTCCCACTAGAACAGGTTGCTCAAGGCCTCATCCAACCTGGTGCTGAACACCTCCAGGGAGGGAGCAGCCACAACCTCCCCAGGGAAACCTGTTCCCAGTGTTCCAATACATCAAGGGTGGCTACCAGGAGGATGGAGACTCCCTTTTCACAAGGAGTCCCATGGAAAATCCAAGGAGTGATGTGGGCAGGTGACTGCTGGGCAGCTTCTGGTGGGGCTGCAGGTGGAAATGGTTGCCCATGAGGACAGTTGGACACTGGAATCATCTCCCAAGGGCAGCAGTGGAGTCCTCTGCATGGAACAGCTTTGAGACTCAGCTTGCCAGGGTGCTGTGGCAGCTCCTTTGAGCTCCACCATCACCCAGCAGGCCTGGGGCAGATGATCTCTTGTGGAAGAACTTTTAAAGCCTTTTTGGTATCTGTTTTTTGGTTTTTTTTTTTCTGCATGGTAATGTGAGGAAAAACCCAAACCACAAAACCCAAGTGTGAGTACATCTTGGATTTGCAGGGAGAAGCACTTTCATCTGAGGCAACTCCCTGCTCTCCAAAGTTGCCTGCTTGGGTATGATTTAGAGAGCTCAGATCCCCTGAGGATTGTTTAATTGCTGTGCAATTAAATGAACAAATTGTGTGATCAGGGTGGATCAGGCTGATGTGAAGGCTCCAGATGCAGTAAGGGATTTCTCTGGAGCTTTGCTGGGGCTTCATTTGTGTTGGACTGCTCTGGGCTTTGCTGGCACAGAATGGTAGGGGTTGGAAGGGACCTCTGGAGCTCACCCAGAGGGCACCCACAGCAGCTTGCCCAGGAGCACAGTGGCCATGGGGGGTTGGTTGGAAGCTCTGCAGAGGAGGAGACTCCACAGCCTCTCTGGGCAGCCTGCTCCAGGCCTCCAGCACCCTCACACCAAACAACTTTCTCCTCCTGTTCCTGTGGCACCTCCTCTGCTCCAGCTGGCACCCAGTGCCCCTTGTGCTGTCCTTGGGCATCCCAGAGCAGAGCCTGGCTCCTGCCCTTGACATCATGACTGAGGGCAGCCCTCAGGCTCCTCTGCTGCAAGCCCAGCTCCTTCAGCCTGGCCCCACAGGACATGTTCACTGCCTGCAGCAGCTTTGGGGCTCTGGGCTGGACTCTCTCAAGCACTTCCCTGAGGTCCTTCTTGAGCTGAGGGGACCTAGAACTGGACACAACATTCCAGATGTGGCCTCATCTGGTCAGAGTATAGGGGGAGGAGAACCTCTCTGGACCTACTTACCACAGCCCTTCTGATAGACCCCAGGATGCCCTTTGCTTCTTTGGCACAGTGCTGGCTCAGGGGCATCCTTCTGTCCACCAGGACCCCCAGAGCTGCTCTCCAGCAGGTCCCCACATGACCTGCTGGGAATATTTTCCTTTGGTAGGCTTCTTGCAGAGTCAGGAGGTGGCAGCTGATCTGCACTGTGCTTGCAACAGGATCTTCTGCTTGAGGCCCAAACAAGTGGGAGAGTTGCTTCAGCTCCCCAAGGTGACCTTGGTCTGACCTCCTGTGGTGGTAAGCAGCCTGCCTGTGTCCCATGGCTGCTGTCCCACAGGTGCTTGTCCTTGGCATGGTGAAAAAGGGAAAGGGAAAAAAAAGGCCAAGAGGGAAGGGGTAGAGAAGCCCCCAGCTGTGGTGGCCTCCCAGAGGCTGGGCAGTGGGCACCTTCCTCTCATGTGAGGCAGTCATGTGCTGGTGCTCAGGGCTGCAGGGGCTGAGCAGTGCTGCAGGCAGAGCAGCTCTCAGGGTTTGTGCTTGTGGCTGCTCTTCCTGTGCTCTGTTGCAGAGGCTGCAGCTACACCTCCGTGGCACATCCTTGCCCCCTGTGGCTGGTACCAGCCTGTCCTTCACCAGGGGGAGCAGGGGCAGCACTCACTGCAATTTGCTGTTCCAGCTGGGTGGAAACCACATTGCCCCTGCCTTAAGTGACAGGTTTGAATCCCAAACCAGCTGCAGCAGATCAGTGAGTCAAGGAGAATTCTGCTGCACTTCATAGACTCATAGAATGGGTTGGAAGGGACCTTGAAGATTTTCCAGCTCCAACTCCCTGCCATGCCCAGGGACAGCTCTCAGCTAGACTCAGCTGCTCCAGGCCTCACCCAGCCTGGCCTTCAACACCCCCAGGCAGGAAGCAGCCACAGCCTCCCTGGGCAGCCTGTGCCAGGCCCTCGCCATCCTCACACTGCTCAACTTCTTCCTCAGCTCCACTCTCCCCCTGCTCTGCCTCAGCTCCAAACCATTCCCCCTTGGCCTGGCTCAGACACCCTCAGCAAAAGTCTCTCTGCAGCCTCCCTTCAGGCACTGGCAGCAGCTCTGAGGTCCCCCTGGAGCCTTCTCCTCTGCAGGCTGCACCCCCCCCAGCTCCCTCAGCCTGTGCTCAGAGCTGCTGCAGCCCTCAGATCATCTTTGTGGCCTCCTCTGGCCTCACTCCAGCAGCTCTGAGTCCTCCTTCAGAACCAGAGGCAGAATTGGAGGTGAAGCCTCAGCAGAGCAGAGCCCAGGGGCAGAATCCCCTCTCCTGACCTCAATTCAGCTTTGAGTAACTGCTGCTGACATCTGCCTGCATTGCAAGGTTTAGCTCCCAGGGTGTCTTGCACACCCCTCAGAGGGAAGCTTGCAGTCAGCCCAGTGACTGCTGCAGCATTCCCCAAGGAGCCTTTTCCATGGGGTTGGGAAGAACCTCCTGTCCCTGTGGGCAAGGACTCAAAAGAGCTCCTCTCAGCTCTTTTTTTTTTTCCTCTGTTCTCATATTGCCCTGCAGCTGCTGGCTACATCCTGGCAGCTTTGCCATCACTCCAGGCTCTCCTCTCACTAATGGCTCTGCCTGCTCTCCTGCACCACCACTGCCTCTTAATTGCCTTCCTGCTCAGAGCAAGCTGGCTGGGAGTGTCCAGGGCTCTCTAAATGTTGTGACTTAGAAATGCTTTTTGGATGAGTGGCCAAAATGTCTGAGCCTTTGGGGAAGGCTTAGGCTGGATGTTAGGAGGAAGTTGTTTGCAGCGAGGGTGGTGAGACACTGGCACAGGTTGCCCAGGGGGGTTGTGGGGCACAGAATCACCCAACGTGATCTAAGGTCACGTTGGGGGGTTCTGTGCTCCACAACCTCCCTGCAGGTCTTCTGTGCTCCACAGCCTCCCTGGAGGTGTTCAAGGCCAGGTTGGATGAGGCCTTGAGTGGCCTGCACTAGTGGGAGGGGTCCCTGCCTATAGCAGGGAGGTTGGAACTGGCTGATCCTTGAGGTCCCTTCCAACCTTCCCATTCTATGAGGCTGTCACAGGATTAGTGAGGAATCAAGAGTGGAGAGGCAAATGCAGGCTGCCAGCAGAAAGGGACTCAAAAGGGTTTTCCTTTTCTGTTCCTTTCTTCAGGAGAGCTCAAAACCATTTTAAGGAAAAATGGAGCCAGTTACATCCTGGAAAGGTCTGGAGAACAGGGCTGGGGAGGAGCAGCTGAGGGTGGAGAAAAGGAGGCTGAGGGAGACCTCTTTGCTCTCTACAGCTCCCTAGGAGGAGGCTGGAGCCAGCTGGGGGTTGGGCTCTGCTCCCAAGGAACAAGTGGTGAGACAAGAGGAAATGGCCTCAAGTTCCCCCCAGGGGAGGTTCAGGTTGGCCATGAGGAACAATTTCTTCCTCTTGAGGGTTGTTTAGGTCTGGCCCAGGCTGCCCAGGGCAGTCTCTGGAGGGCTTTCAAAGCCATGATGCTGAGGGCCATGGTTTGGTGATGCTCTGGCAGTGCTGGGTTAGATGCCAGGTCTTGATTGCCAGGCCTGAGAGCCCCCCTGGTGCTGTGCACTGAGGGGCAGTGCTGAGCTGCCTGACCAAGAGGTGGCAACAAGATATAGAGGGGAAGGATTCTGTGACACTGCTCTGCTGGCTGCATGAAATATTCAGGGGCAGGTACAATGTGCCTGGGGATCAGCTGCAGATGTTCTTTCAGCATCTCTGAGCAGGTCTTTCTTTGCTCCTATCCAAGGGCTTTGGTTTAGTTTCTGTTTGAGTTTAGACTCTCATGGGACTTGTCTGGACCTGAGGCATTGTCAGCAAAGGGTCTGGAATCCCAAATCTGCTGCTGGGCAGAATCACCTGGACTCTGTGGTGTTGAGCATCTAGGGCAGTGCCATTTGCAGTGTTGGCAGATGTGATCCACTGACCCATAGCCAGGAGGAAGGGATCTGGAATGCCCTCCCTTAACCTGAGCATTCCCATGGCAAGGAGAGAATTCCTGTCCCACATACAGCACTGAGGAGTAGCTGAGGTTCTTTCAAGGAAACTTCTTTCTCTCATCCTTCTGCCAGCCCAGTCTGGGACTGGGGCCTGACTCCTTCCTTGCCAGCCCAGTCACACTGCAGAGCAGGGCTGCTGGCTGGGGAACTTCAACAGGCTGCAGCAAGGGCTCAGGCAGCAGCTCTGTGAAGGGTAACAGGGACCTTTAGTAGAGCTGATGGGGAGGGAGGAGAAGGGGAACCACTGAAGAAGCATCTCCAGTGCCTGGAAGGATCCTGCTGAAGGCTGCAGAGAGGCTTTTGCTGAGGGTGTCTGAGCCAAGCCAAGGGGGAATGGTTTGGAGCTGAGACAGAGCAGGGTTGGACTGGAGCTGAGGGAGAAGTTGTTGAGTGTGAGGCTGGTGAGAGCCTCCACTTCATAAACTCCATTCTATGAGTCTATGAAGTGCAACTGAATTCTCCTTCATCCACTGGACTCCTCCTGAGGGTGTCTAGAGACCGGCCAGGGGAGAAAGGTTTGGAGCTGAGGCAGAGTAGGGTTGGACAGGAGCTGAGGGAGAAGTTCTTGAGTGTGAGGGTGGTGAGAGCCTGGCACAGGCTGCCCAGGGAGGCTGTGGCTGCCTCCTTGCTGAGGGTGTTGAAGGCCAGGCTGGATGAGCCCTTGACCAGCTGAGTCTAGCTGAGAGGTGTCCCTGCCATGGGCAGAGTTGGAGCTGGAAAATCTCCAAGGTCCCTTCCAACCCAATCCATTCTATGAGTTTATGAAGTGCAGCAGAATTCTCTTTCACCCACTGGACTCCTGAGGGTGTCTAGAGACAGGCCAAGCGGGAGTGGTTTGGAGCTGTGGCAGAGTAGGGTTGGACAGGAGCTGAGGGAGAAGTTCTTGAGTGTGAGGGTGGTGAGAACCTGGCACAGCCTGCCCAGGGAGTCTGTGGCTGCCTCCTTGCTGGGGATGTTCAAGGCTAGGCTGAATAAGGCCTTGAGTAGCCAAGTTGAGAGGTGTCCCTGCCCATGACAGGGGTTGGAGTGGATGTTCTCTGAGCCCCCTTCCCACCTGAGCCATTCCAGGATTCCATGCCCTTAGTGTGGTTCTGCTGCTGGGGTTGTGATGGGCACAGCTTGGTTACAATCCAGTGCTTACCTGCGCCGTGCCTGAGATTTGGTGCTTGCAAAAGGGGAGTTCTGCTGCCTCTGCCCACTGGGAATCCCCAGGCTGGCAGAGCAGCACAAATGACTCTGTCTGTTTCTTTTCCTCAGGCAAAATACATCTCACAGTGCATCGATGAGATCAAACAGGAGCTGAAGCAGGACAACATCGCAGTGAAGGCCAACGCAGTCTGCAAGCTCACCTACGTGAGTGCCTGGCTGGGAGGTGCTGGGACTGGGGCCTGACTCCTTCCTTTCCTGCTAGCCAGCAGCTGGGCCATGCTCTGAGCATCCTCCTTTCTTCTACTGCTCTAAGGGAGGTGAAGAATCTTAGAATCATAGAATGNAAATGCTCTCCCATTGCTGCCCTCTGAGCTGTGTGTTCCTAGCTGCTCACTGGGCTGGCTCTGGTACTTTTCTGGTTCCCTGGGCTGGGTGAGGAAGTTCATCTTCCTGTGTGACCTGCTCCAGGTGATCCTGCCTTGGCAGGGGGTTTGGACTCTATAGATGCTCTCCAGAGGTCCCTTCCATCTCCTCCCACTCTGACTGAAAGCAAATTCAGTTTTCCAAAGCTGGTCTCAGCTGGGTTGCTCCTTCTCACTCCAAACTGTGAGCTCTTTGCTCAACCCTCTGAGAAGCAGAAGGGTGAAATGCTGCTCAAGAAGCATTTTTGTGATTCTCTTGTGGGGTTGATTGGCAAAAAAGCCAGGAAGAAACCCCCCACAGTGCAGCTCTGTGCCTGGAGTGGAGGCAAACTGTTAGGAACTTGCTTCTGGTGCAGTTCAAGACAACTTACTACAAGTGGCATTTAATGGAGTATCACTCATCAGCTTGAGATGCCTTTAGAGTATTGGTGCTGAACTCTTGGATTTTGACCTGTTTACCTGAGTCTTTCATTTCAGAGTTTGTTATCTTGGCTTCTCTGCTCACAGTTACAGATGCTGGGCTATGACATCAGCTGGGCTGCTTTCAACATCATCGAAGTCATGAGTGCCTCCAAGTTCACCTTCAAAGTGAGTCCTCCCCCTGGCTGGGTCAAAAGCAGGGCTGGGTGGGGCAAGAGGATGAGGCCAGATTCCTCTCAGTGGTGCCCAGGGACAGCACAAGATGCAGTGGGCACAAACTGGAAACCAGGAGGTTCCACCTGACCAGGGAGAGAAAATTCCTTGGTGTGAGGATGCTGGAGGCCTGGAGCAGGCTGCCCAGAGAGGTTGTGGAGTCTCTGTGGGGAGATTCCAACCCCCCCTGGCCATTGTACCTGGTGTGGCCCCTGTACCTGATGCCCTTATACTGTGCCAATGTAACCATTGCCCTTGAACACCTCTAGGCATGGGGCATCCACAACCTCCCTGGCCAATCTGTGCCAGTGTCTCTGCACCTTCACTGCCAAGAATTTCTTCCTCATCTCTGCAGAGCTTCCAAGCCCCTCCCCTGGCCGTTGTGCTCCTAGGCAAGCTGCTGTGGGTGCCCTGCTGAAGCAGGGGAGTTGGACTGGGTAATCTCTAGAGATCCTTTCCAACCCCTCCATGCAGGGCTCCTGTGAAGCTACTTGGATCAAGACATTCATCATTTATTTTGTTTTTATCACCACCATGTGACTTATCTGAGACTTTTCTATCATGCTGCCAGGCCTCTCCTGTTGAGCAGGGCTCCNTCTACAACCTCCCTGGAGGTGTTCAAGGCCAGGTTGGATGAGGCCTTGAGTGCCCTGTACTAGTGGGAGGTGTCCCTGCCTATGGCAGGGGGTTGGAACTAGATGATCCTTGAGGTCCCTTCCAACCTTCCCATTCTATGATTCTAAGGTTATGAAATACTCAGGAGCTGTCTTCAGGCTCCCTCCTGCTGTTTTTTCATCTCACTGCATGGTGACCACAGTAACCTTTAAGGGCAAGGTCCTGCCTCAGGGTCAGGTCAACCCCAGGCACGAATCCAGGGTGCAGAGTGGGTTGAGAGTAGCTCTGAAGATGTTGGTTGCTGAGCAGCAGCTCCCCAGGAGCCAACAGTGCCCTCCTGCAGCCCAGCAGGCAGCTGTGTGCTGAGCTGCAGCCAGAGGAGTGTGGTCAGCAGGGCAGGAGAGAGGATTCTGCCCCTTGGCTCTGCTCTGCTCAGACCTCACCTCCAATCCTGCCCTCCAGTTGTGGTATCCCTGGCAGGAGGAGGCCACAGAGCTGCTGGAGTGAGTCCAGAGGAGGCCACAAAGATGATCCAGGGGCTGGAGCAGCTCTGCTGTGAGCACAGGCTGAAGGAGCTGGGGTCACCTGGCTCCACAAAATCTCTGTTGTGGCAATTCCAGGGCAGGCTTTGGGCTCATTTGATTTAATCCTGGTGTAAAAATGAGGGAGAGTGATGTGAAGCTGTGCTGAGTGGTAGTGCACTCAGGTCTGTCATGTTCATTTCCAAAGAGCTTTATCACTGGAGGGTTTTTCCAGACTTAACTGAGTTGCAGGATTATTTTCCCACTCTTCAGATCCCAGAGATATTTTTAAAGCTCTACACTTGAATTTTTATATATATATGTATTTTATTTTTAAGTCCCACTGCTTTAAAACTTGACTGATCCAGTACAAGCTGTGCCTATTTTTTTACCATGTGAATAAAAATGTCTTGCCTAAAACAAAAAAAAGATCAGTGGGGTGTTAGCCAGTAACCAGCCTAAGGAACTGCTGCTCTTCCCTTTATCTTTTAAGCTGTTCTGCTCTGCCAAGTGCAGCATTTTAATCATGTCCATCCAGTTGCTTTATTAAGGAGATTTTTACTCCCCTGAACTTCAGACCCTAGGCTGCTCCTTTCCTTTTCTGCCTGAGTTTTAACTTGAAGGCATAAATAAAGCTGGATTTTTTTTTTTTCCCCCTGTTTCACTGGTCCAGCAGCTCTGGTTATTGGGAGGTTATTCTTTAGATGCATTAAAGCCAGAATGAATGCAAAGGGCTTTTGCTCCCTAAAAAGGGGCTCAAGGGTCTGCTGCAGAGAAATGGAATGAAATCCAGGACAGGTGTAGAGTCCTGCATCTCCAGCTGAGAGGTGTCCCTGCCCGTGGTGGGGAGGTTGGAGGGGATGATCTCTGAGCTCCCTTCCAAGCTGTGCCCTTCTAGGCTTTATGGACTGAAAGTTGTGGTGCTGGCAGCAGCTTGGAAGGAAAGCTCTGAGAGATTGAGCTCAGCAGGAGTAGGGGCTGCCAGTGTGCAGGGGCTGCCAGTGTGCAGGGGCTGCCAGTGTGCAGGGGCTGCCAGTGTGCAGGGGCTGCCAGTGTGCAGGGGCTGCCAGNCCCTTCTAGGCTTTATGGACTGAAAGTTGTGGTGCTGGCAGCAGCTTGGAAGGAAAGCTCTGAGAGATTGAGCTCAGCAGGAGTAGGGGCTGCCAGTGTGCAGGGGCTGCCAGTGTGCAGGGGCTGCCAGTGTGCAGGGGCTGCCAGTGTGCAGGGGCTGCCATCAGAGTTTGCCTGAGCAGGTTGAAGATTTGCTGCCAGCTTTTGCAGACTTTTAGCAACATTTCTGCTCGTGGCTTGGGTTGTTGACAGTTATTTGCCCTCCCTAAACCACCACCAAGCTGCAACTGCACCTCTCACCCATCTGTAAATTCCCTTCTGATTCCTTGTGCTCAGCAGCAAAACCCCAGGCTGGTCTTCAGCAGGTGCTGGGAGGCCTTTCCTGTTCATAGCTGCTGTGTTCCCACCAAGCAGAAGTTCTGCTTCATGCCTGTTGAGTGAATAAAACTGGTCTGAGAAATTTGCTTCTTGCCAGCCTTGTCTGATCTTAAATTTTTTGAGCCTGTTTTTCCTTTTCTAGGATCTGAGTAGCCCTAACCAGTATGATACTGGAGTTGCACTGACTGGCTTGTCCTGTTTTGTTACTCCAGATCTTGCCAGGGACTTGGCAAATGACATCATGACCCTGGTGAGTTGAGAAGACCTCAACATTTTTTTTTTTTTTCCTGCAATAATAAAAGTATTAAATGATTCCAATCCAGTAAATATCTGTTACATTTTAGAACTGTTTGGTGATGCTTTGTTCTTGGGGGAAGTCCTCACAGACTCAAGAGGATTAACTCAAAGATTTCTCTTGGGTTTGGTCATCAATTGCAGGGTTTTGCTCTCCCCTCAAAGCTGATTTTTTTTTTTTATTTTTTTGTAAAGCAATTTGGTCTCCCAGAAAGAGGCTTCAAGGCAGCCATGGATATAAACTCCTTGGGAAGAACTCTGGAAACATAAATTTAAGTTGCCCACAGCTGTGCCCTGGACTGATCCCCAGCAGCAGGGGCAGGGAGGGGACTCTGCCTCTCTGCTGTGCTCTGCTGAGACCCCTCCTGCAGTGCTGGGGCAGCTCTGGAGTCCTCAGCACAGACAGGGACTAGAGGAGGCCACAGTGATGCTGGCAGGGCTGGAAGCCTTCTGCTGAGAGGCCAGGCTGATAGAATTGGTCAGCCTGGAGAAGAGAAGGCTCCAGGGAGACCTTCTGGTGCCCTTTGAGGACTTCAGAGAAAGCTGGGGACAGACATTTGAGCAGGGCCCGTTGGGACAGAACAAGAGAGGAGGGTTTGAAACTCAGAGGGAGATTCAGGCTGGAAAGAAGGGAGAAATGTTTGACTCAGAGTGATGAGAGCCTGTTCCAGGCTGCCCAGAGAGGTGGGAGCTGCCCCATGCCTGACACCATGGCAGCTCAGGTTGTTTGGGGGCTCCGAGCAGCCTGCTCTGGTTGGGGATCTCCCTGCCGGCTGCAGATTGGACTGGCTAAGCTTTGAAGGACCAGGCCATTGCAGGAGTGTGATTCTGGGGGGCTGACTGCAGTTGTTGCCTCCCCAGATGTCCCACACCAAGCCCTACATCAGGAAGAAGGCAGTGCTCATCATGTACAAGGTCTTTCTGAAGTACCCTGAGTCCCTCCGGCCTGCGTTCCCACGCCTCAAGGAGAAGCTGGAGGATCCAGATCCTGGTGAGTAGGTTCTGATAAATGACTTCTGCTCCAAACCATCTGGGTGTGGAGGTGCAGCATTTTTTGTTTTGGTGCCAAGGGCTGAAGCAGCTCTGCCATGAGGACAAGCTGAGGGAGCTGGAGGGGTTCAGCCTGCAGAGGAGAAGGCTCCAGGAGCACCTCGGAGCTGCCTGCCAGTGCCTGAAGGGATCCTGCAGGGAGGCTGCAGAGAGACTTTTGCTGAGGGGGTCTGAGCCAGGCCAAGGGGGAATGGTTTGGAGCTGAGGCAGAGCAGGGTGAGAGTTGAGCTGAGGGAGAGGTTCTTGAGTGTGAGGGTGGTGAGAGTCTGGCACAGGCTGCCCAGGGAGGCTGTGGCTGCCTCCTGCCTGGGGGCTTTCAAGGCCGGGCTGGATGAGGCCTGGAGCAGCTGAGTCTAGCTGAGAGGTGTCCCTGGGCATGGCAGGGTGTTGGAGCTGGATAATCTCTAAGGTCCCTTCCAATCCAATCCATTCTATGAGTCTATGAAGTGCAGCAGAATTCTCCTTCACCCACTGGACTCCTCCTGAGGGTTTCTGAGGCAGGCCAAGAGGGAATGGTTTGGAGCTGAGGCAGAGCAGGGTTGGACAGGAGCTGAGGGAGTTCTTCAGTGTGAGAGTGATGAGAGTCTGGCACAGGCTGCCCAGGGAGGCTGTGGCTGCTGGCCAGGCTGGATGAGGCCTGGAGCAGCTCAGTCTAGTTGAGAGGTGTCCCTGCCCATGATGAGAAGATTGGAGGAGATGATCTCTGATCTCCTTTCCAACCAGAGCCATTCCAGGATTCCATGATCATTACATTGTCTGTGTCCCACAAATAACCTACCCACAGTAAGGGGCCAGCAGAGTTTTGTCCTCCCTAATAGTGGAGCCAAAGCTGATTCCCAACTTGCTGATGTAGATTCATGGAATGGTTTGGGTTGGAAGGGGCCTCAGAGATCATTGGATTGGAAGCTCTGCAGGGAGGAGACTCCTCAACCTCTCTGGGCAGCCCTGGGCTATAGCAGGAAGTATCCTGGAGTTCTGTATTACCAAAGACCTGCATTTGTGGAATGGTTTGAAAGGGACCTACAAGATCATCCAGTTTCAACCCCCTGCCACGGGCAGGGACACCTTCCCCACCAGCCCAGGTTGCTCAAGGCCTCATCCAACCTAGCCTTGACCACTCCCAAGGAGAAGACATCCACAGCCTCCCTGGACTGGTGGGAAATAACCAAACTTCAATCCAATCCTTCTGTGTCTTTCACCTGCCTGGTGTTTAATTCCCTGCCTGGTGGTCGGTGACGAGGCTGAGCCATTCCTCTTGGACACACAGTCAGAATCTTCAGCTGCTTTTTGGGGCAGTAGTTCTGCACCAGGAGCTTGAATGGCAGTGAAGGCAGTGCTGAGATTCCTGCTTCCCTCCCCTCCTGCCTTCCCAGGTGTCCAATCTGCTACAGTCAATGTCCCTTCCTTGTTTCCTGCCTTCCCAGGTGTCCAATCTGCTGCAGTCAATGTCCCTTCCTTGCTGCCTTCCTTCCCAGGTGTCCAGTCTGCTGCAGTCAATGTCCCTTCCTTGCTTCCTGCCTTCCCAGGTGTCCAATCTGCTGCAGTCAATGTCCCTTCCTTGCTGCCTTCCTTCCCAGGTGTCCAATCTGCTGCAGTCAATGTCCCTTCCTTGCTGCCTTCCTTCCCAGGTGTCCAGTCTGCTGCAGTCAATGTCCCTTCCTTGCTTCCTTCCTTCCCAGGTGTCCAATCTGCTGCAGTCAATGTCCCTTCCTTGCTGCCTTCCTTCCCAGGTGTCCAATCTGCTGCAGTCAATGTCCCTTCCTTGCTTCCTTCCTTCCCAGGTGTCCAATCTGCTGCAGTCAATGTCCCTTCCTTGCTTCCTTCCTTCCCAGGTGTCCAATCTGCTGCAGTCAATGTCCCTTCCTTGCTTCCTTCCTTCCCAGGTGTCCAATCTGCTGCAGTCAATGTCCCTTCCTTGCTTCCTTCCTTCCCAGGTGTCCAATCTGCTGCAGTCAATGTCCCTTCCTTGCTTCCTTCCTTCCCAGGTGTCCAATCTGCTGCAGTCAATGTCCCTTCCTTGCTTCCTTCCTTCCCAGGTGTCCAATCTGCTGCAGTCAATGTCCCTTCCTTGCTTCCTTCCTTCCCAGGTGTCCAATCTGCTGCAGTCAATGTCCCTTCCTTGCTTCCTTCCTTCCCAGGTGTCCAATCTGCTGCAGTCAATGTCCCTTCCTTGCTTCCTTCCTTCCCAGGTGTCCAATCTGCTGCAGTCAATGTCCCTTCCTTGCTTCCTTCCTTCCCAGGTGTCCAGTCTGCTGCAGTCAATGTCCCTTCCTTGCTTCCTTCCTTCCCAGGTGTCCAATCTGCTGCAGTCAATGTCCCTTCCTTGCTTCCTTCCTTCCCAGGTGTCCAATCTGCTGCAGTCAATGTCCCTTCCTTGCTTCCTTCCCAGGTGTCCAATCTGCTGCAGTCAATGTCCCTTCCTTGCTTCCTTCCTTCCCAGGTGTCCAGTCTGCTGCAGTCAATGTCCCTCCCTTCCTTCCTGCCTTCCCAGGTGTCCAATCTGCTGCAGTCCATGTCCCTTCCTTCCTTCCTTCCTTCCCAGGTGTCCAATCTGCTGCAGTCAATGTCCCTTCCTTGCTTCCTTCCTTCCCAGGTGTCCAGTCTGCTGCAGTCAATGTCCCTTCCTTGCTTCCTTCCTCCCCAGGTGTCCAATCTGCTGCAGTCAATGTCACTCCCTTCCTTCCTTCCTCCCCAGGTGTCCAATCTGCTGCAGTCAATGTCATCTGTGAGCTGGCTCGGCGCAACCCCAAGAACTACCTGTCCCTTGCTCCTCTCTTCTTCAAGCTGATGACATCATCAACCAACAACTGGGTCCTCATTAAAATCATCAAGCTGGTGAGCATTCTGCACTGGCTTCACAGGCTTGGGCACCTTTGGGTGTTGGCCCTGGGTGGGGGAATCCCCTTAGTGGATTGGCCTTGGAAAGGAGTGCCCCTGGGTGGGTTGGCCTTGAAGGAATCCCCTTGGTGGGTTGGCCTTGGGTGGGGGTGCCCCTTGGTGGGTTGGCCTTGGAGAGGGGGGGTGCCTTTAGTGGGTTGGCCTTGGGTGGGGGTGTCCCTGAGTGGGTTGGCCTTGGTGTGGGGTGGCCTTGGAGAGGGGTGCCCCTTAGCAGGTTGGCCTTGAGGGGATCCCCTTTGTGACTTGGCCTTGGGTGGGGATGCCCTTGGTGTGGGGTGGCCTTGGGTG
>WBNM01041415.1:27489-40530 GCA_013399055.1 Ramphastos sulfuratus
CTAAAAAAAATGTTCCTAATCTCCAACCTAGCCCTCCCCTGGCACAATTTCAGGCCATTTCCTCCCTTGTCATCACCTGATCCTAGGGAGAACAGCCCAACCCCACCTCACTGCAGCCTCCTTCCAGGGAGAGAGCAATGAGGTCTCCCTCAGCCTCCTCTTCTCCAGGCTGCACACCCCCAGCTCCCTCAGCTGCTCCTCCCCAGCCCTGTTCTCTAGACTCTTCCCCAACTTGGTTGCCCTTCTCTGGACAGACTCCAGCACCTCAGTCTCTCAGTATCCCCCCAGGCAGTCTGTGTTGTGCCCTTCAAGAGCTCTGATTTTCTGCAGAGCTGGTTTGATCAGATGGTCTTAGGCTGAGTGGGGAATGATTGTCTTTTTGTGCCTGAAAAGGCAAAAATTGGCAATTGAAGCTGTGGGGGAAAAAAAAAAACCCAACCCAACCCCAGCTCATCAGAACAAACCCCACCCATCCCTGCTATCAAAGTGACACTGTCCCAAGAAGCTGCTTCATTTGTTATGCTCTGCTGCTTCCCTTTGCCACCAACTTGCTGCCTAGTCAGCAGGTTTGCAGCTGATTGTAATTAATTTTGCATGCTAATGATGGAATCAGTCTTGGTTCCCAAAAAGTTCCTTTAATCAAGGCCCAGCAGCAGAATTTCAGATGCTGCTGTCTGAAGAATGTTTCTGTTCTTGGTTCATCCTGGCACTGTGACTTCCTCTGCCTGCCTGCAGGCTTGCCCAAGCCCCACAGCTGCTTGCTTTGGGTGAGGTGAAGCTGCAGTCCCCAAGCTGCCTGTGCTCTGCTGCTTTTCAGGGGTTGTTCTCTTTTCTCTCTTCTCCAGAATGCTTTGCCCAGTGATGAAGATGACAAAGATCCCAATGATCCCTATAAGGCACTGGATATAGACCTGGATAAGTAAGTGACAGTTTGGGATGGGGATTGACTGAACTGCTGCCAGAATGCAGAGAGGGCAGGGCTGGGGCTGGGGAGGGAAAGGCTCTACCTGCAGTGAAAGAGGTGAAGAGGATGAAGGCTCTCCCCATGGCTTGGTGTAACCTTAGCTGGGGTTCCCCCTGTACTGATAGCAGCAAAGCTGCTGAAGGGGAATAGTTTTGTGTGACTGAAAGGAGCCTGAGAGCACAGGCAGCACATCTGGGAGCAGATGTGGGTGCAGCTCTGCTCCAGCCTGTGTTGGCTCTGTGACCTGCACTCAGCTGTGTCCATCCCAGAGCTGCTGGAGCTGTGGTGTGCTCTGCATGGTGAGCAGTGCCAACCACTTGCCAGCATCCCCAGTGCCCTGTGGACATTCCTCTGCTTCCACTGCTGAAAGCTCTGCTTGTGCTACCACCAAGTGCCCTGCACACCCTAGCTCTGACCAGACTCTGGTCCCCATTCAGCTGCTGGAGCTGCTTCCAGTGCTCAGCACAGCAGAGCCTGCATGCTGCTGTGTGGTAGTTGGCAGTGAGCTGTGAAGTGCTGCACATCAGGAGTTGTTTTAATTGTTTTAAGTCACTATGCTGAAAACAATGACTGCTCCAGAGGTGCCTCCTGTGAAGCTCTGCAGGTACATGTGTGTGTGTTTAATATCTCTCTCTGGTACTTTTAAAGTCTCTGCAGTTCTGAAGTCTGTAGAGCTTTTGCTCCTCAGTACCTTGTAAAAAAAAAATAAATGATAGAATCACAGAATCATTTTGGGCAGAAGAGACCTTGAAGGTCTGGAGCCAACTGCCAGGTCACCACCAAACCACATCTGCACAGCTTTGAAACCCTTCCAGGGGTGAGGACTCCACCACTGCCCTAGGCCAGGCCTTGACAACCCTTTTTGGGAAGAAATTGCTCCTCGTGTCCAACCTACACCTCCCCTGGGACAGCTTGAGGCCATTTCCCCTCTTGTCCTATCCATGCAGCATTTTAAAAAGCAAAAGGACAGCTGCTGGCAAGTTTCCTTCTGTCACTTGCTGCTCACCTTCCTCTGAGCCTGCAGGGCACAGATGTTTAAAAGGCACTTCCTGGCTCCAGACCAGGCTGTGACTGCTGAGCTCCAGGAGGCATCTCTGGTGTCTTTGCCATCCATTCTCTGCCCATTCACAGGAGGGGGCTCTGCTCTCTCTCATGTTTTCTCATGTCTCTGTCCTCTCTCTCCCTCTCTCTGCTTGCTCTGCTCTGTCTGTGTCACGCTCACACGCAGTCTGGTTTCAGGGAAGCCTTCCAGGTAAGAACTCCTCACTGACTGCTCCACCTCCTTTGTCAGGTTGGTTGATTGCAGGCTCTTTGCAGAAGGGTCATGATCTCCTTTCATTTTTTTTTTAAGGCCCTTAGCAGACAGTGAGAAGCTGCCAGTGCAGAGACACAGAAACGTTGAGGCCCTGAAGTCTCCAGACACAGAAGCTCCTCTAGTAGAGAAGAAGAGCAAGAAACCCAAAAAGAAGGAGAAGAAACACAAAGAAAAAGAGAGAGAAAAAGACAAGGGAAAGAAGAAAGAGAAAGAGAAAAAGGTGGTGGAGGAAGAAGAAGAGGAGAAAAAGGTGATTGCCCAAGGCTCAGCATTTGGGAACAGGCTGCCCAGGGAGGCTGTGGATGTCCCCTCCCTGGAGGGGTTCAAAGCCCTTGAGCAAGCTGGGCTGGTGGAGGTGTCCCTGCCCATGGCAAGGGGTTGGAACTGGAAGATCTGAGAGGTCCCTTCCACCCTGAGCCATTCTGTGATGCTTTTCCTTTGCCTGTGACATGTTGGGTAACCTGCATTTGCTGTCAGCTCTTGTCCAGCTGTGGAAATGGGCTCAAAAGGCTGCAGTTAAGCTTCTGAAGCTCCTAAGCTTGTGACAGCCTCTGTGTGAGCATTCTGGAGCTGTGCATTGCCAGGGAGCTGGTTTGAACTGGTGTCCAAAATGCCATCAGCACACCCCCAATGGTTCTGGTTTTTTTCCTCTTTCAATTCAGGGAGAAGATTTGGATTTCTGGCTCTCCACTGCTCCACCTCCTGCTTCCACTACCCAGCCACAGGTAAACATCTCAACCACAGCCCAGGAGACCTTCTGACTGCATCTGAGCTGGGCTCAGGGAGCTATGTCATGGTGCAGGAGGGGAGGGGGAGAGAGGCTTCATCTCTTACTGCTCTGGAGCCAGTGACATTTTATCTCCCCACTGTGATGGGAGGTTTCAAGCTCACTCTGCTGTGATCAGTGGGTGGAGACAGAGCTGCAGCTACAGGCTGGGTGGGTTTTGATAGAGCAAAGCCCAGCAGTACTATAAGTGTGTGGCTTTTATCTCCTGATGAGAGCTCAACACTGGCAGTCTTGGTAGATGTGAGAGACACAGGCTGAAAGAGAAAGCCTCATGAATTTTGATGAGAGGTTGGAAAGGAAGAAACAGGAAGAATATCAGGGGCTGGATTCCCTGGAGGAAATCTTTTGTCTTGTCCTCAGGTGATGATGCCTGCTGGATTTCACAGGCATGAGCCTGATGTTCTGTTTGGAATCTCAGCTGGGATGGGGAGGGGTCAGTGTCCCTGAGAGGATTCCTTTTGATGTGGGATTCAGTTGTTTCAGCTCCATTCCTTCTTGTAATCCTGCTAAATCCACTCAGGGGGAGCCTGAGACAAGTGCTGCACTGGTGGCTGGACCTCAGGAGGTGAAAAAGGAAGAAAGAGAAGAGCAAGATGAGGAGGAGGAGGATGAAGGAAAGGTAAGAGATGTAAGCTGCTGCCACCCTTGGCCTTGTATTCCTTAAAAAGGAGCACAGGGGCATTCCCAGCAGCACCCTGCTCAGGGCAGTGCCCACCTGCAGCCAGGCAGCAGAGGGATGTTGGATCCTTGAGGAGCTCTGAATGCTTCAGGCAGGTTTGGCTGTTCCTGGAGCCAGGGCTTGGGCTGCAGTTCAAGCTGAGCTTCCAAAGAGCTGAAGAGATTTGGCCTCCTGCTGATCCCAGGGTGCTTTGGGCTCAGCTGAGTGGGGGNCTCTGCAGTTCTGAAGTCTGTAGAGCTTTTGCTCCTCAGTACCTTGTAAAAAAAAAATAAATGATAGAATCACAGAATCATTTTGGGCAGAAGAGACCTTGAAGGTCTGGAGCCAACTGCCAGGTCACCACCAAACCAAATCTGCACAGCTTTGAAACCCTTCCAGGGCTGAGGACTCCACCACTGCCCTAGGCCAGGCCTTGACAACCCTTTTTGGGAAGAAATTGCTCCTCGTGTCCAACCTACACCTCCCCTGGGACAACTTGAGGCCATTTCCCCTCTTGTCCTATCCATGCAGCATTTTAAAAAGCAAAAGGACAGCTGCTGGCAAGTTTCCTTCTGTCACTTGCTGCTCACCTTCCTCTGAGCCTGCAGGGCACAGATGTTTAAAAGGCACTTCCTGGCTCCAGACCAGGCTGTGACTGCTGAGCTCCAGGAGGCATCTCTGGTGTCTTTGCCATCCATTCTCTGCCCATTCACAGGAGGGGGCTCTGCTCTCTCTCATGTTTTCTCATGTCTCTGTCCTCTCTCTCCCTCTCTCTGCTTGCTCTGCTCTGTCTGTGTCACGCTCACACGCAGTCTGGTTTCAGGGAAGCCTTCCAGGTAAGAACTCCTCACTGACTGCTCCACCTCCTTTGTCAGGTTGGTTGATTGCAGGCTCTTTGCAGAAGGGTCATGATCTCCTTTCATTTTTTTTTTAAGGCCCTTAGCAGACAGTGAGAAGCTGCCAGTGCAGAGACACAGAAACGTTGAGGCCCTGAAGTCTCCAGACACAGAAGCTCCTCTAGTAGAGAAGAAGAGCAAGAAACCCAAAAAGAAGGAGAAGAAACACAAAGAAAAAGAGAGAGAAAAAGACAAGGGAAAGAAGAAAGAGAAAGAGAAAAAGGTGGTGGAGGAAGAAGAAGAGGAGAAAAAGGTGATTGCCCAAGGCTCAGCATTTGGGAACAGGCTGCCCAGGGAGGCTGTGGATGTCCCCTCCCTGGAGGTGTTCAAAGCCCTTGAGCAAGCTGGGCTGGTGGAGGTGTCCCTGCCCATGGCAAGGGGTTGGAACTGGAAGATCTGAGAGGTCCCTTCCACCCTGAGCCATTCTGTGATGCTTTTCCTTTGCCTGTGACACGTTGGGTAACCTGCATTTGCTGTCAGCTCTTGTCCAGCTGTGGAAATGGGCTCAAAAGGCTGCAGTTAAGCTTCTGAAGCTCCTAAGCTTGTGACAGCCTCTGTGTGAGCATTCTGGAGCTGTGCATTGCCAGGGAGCTGGTTTGAACTGGTGTCCAGAATGCCATCAGCACACCCCCAATGGTTCTGGTTTTTTTTCCTCTTTCAATTCAGGGAGAAGATTTGGATTTCTGGCTCTCCACTGCTCCACCTCCTGCTTCCACTACCCAGCCACAGGTAAACATCTCAACCACAGCCCAGGAGACCTTCTGACTGCATCTGAGCTGGGCTCAGGGAGCTATGTCATAGTGCAGGAGGGGAGGGGGAGAGAGGCTTCATCTCTTACTGCTCTGGAGCCAGTGACATTTTATCTCCCCACTGTGATGGGAGGTTTCAAGCTCACTCTGCTGTGATCAGTGGGTGGAGACAGAGCTGCAGCTACAGGCTGGGTGGGTTTTGATAGAGCAAAGCCCAGCAGTACTATAAGTGTGTGGCTTTTATCTCCTGATGAGAGCTCAACACTGGCAGTCTTGGTAGATGTGAGAGACACAGGCTGAAAGAGAAAGCCTCATGAATTTTGATGAGAGGTTGGAAAGGAAGAAACAGGAAGAATATCAGGGGCTGGATTCCCTGGAGGAAATCTTTTGTCTTGTCCTCAGGTGATGATGCCTGCTGGATTTCACAGGCATGAGCCTGATGTTCTGTTTGGAATCTCAGCTGGGATGGGGAGGGGTCAGTGTCCCTGAGAGGATTCCTTTTGATGTGGGATTCAGTTGTTTCAGCTCCATTCCTTCTTGTAATCCTGCTAAATCCACTCAGGGGGAGCCTGAGACAAGTGCTGCGCTGGTGGCTGGACCTCAAGAGGTGAAAAAGGAAGAAAGGGAAGAGCAAGATGAGGAGGAGGAGGATGAAGGAAAGGTAAGAGATGTAAGCTGCTGCCACCCTTGGCCTTGTATTCCTTAAAAAGGAGCACAGGGGCATTCCCAGCAGCACCCTGCTCAGGGCAGTGCCCACCTGCAGCCAGGCAGCAGAGGGATGTTGGATCCTTGAGGAGCTCTGAATGCTTCAGGCAGGTTTGGCTGTTCCTGGAGCCAGGGCTTGGGCTGCAGTTCAAGCTGAGCTTCCAAAGAGCTGAAGAGATTTGGCCTCCTGCTGATCCCAGGGTGCTTTGGGCTCAGCTGAGTGGGGGAGCAAAGCTTCACTGGGGCTCACCACAGGGTGAGGATTGGGATTTGAGGCTCTGCTTTGGATTTCTGCAGCAGCAGGAAGCTTTGTTCAGTCCAGAAGGCTGCACAGACTGAAAGTGGAAGGCTTGGTGGAGGAGTCAGGGTGTAATGACTAGAGAAATCCAGGGTTTCTCAAAGGGTTTGCTGCAGTTACTTGTTCTTCTTGGTAGAAATCCTCCAAGCATAAGAAGAAAAAGCACAAGAAAGAGAAAGAAGAGAAGTCAAAGGACAAAAAGAAATCCAAGAAGAAAACTCAGCACAGCGAGGAGGAGGCTGCGGAGTCAGTGCAGAACGGAACACTAGAGGATGAGCCACTACCAGTGAGTAGCTGTGCCCTGGCAGCCCTGCCCTGGGGGAGGAGGCAGGAGCAAGGAATGGAGGAGGCAGGAGCAAGGAATGGAGCTGGCAGCTGCTCTCAGAGCAGTTCTTTGTGCCCTGACTGGGATTTCTGTCCTGTTTTTGCAGCCCATGTCCAGTTACCGCCTGCTGGCCGAGAACCCTTACATCAAAATGGTGAGTTCTGGGCTCTCACATCCAGGTGGCTTCTCTTTTGGGGGGAAAAGAAAGGCTGTCTTGGGGCTAGAATAGTGACTTCACACAGGCAACCTTTAGCTGAAGAACTGTTTCCATCCCAGGAGACAGAAATCCACCAAAGCTTTTCCATGTCTGAATGGGAACTCTTTTGACCATCCTTTGGAGCAAGTTTTCAAGCTGCTCTTTTCCCACTGCTCAGCAGCAGTGTGGAGCTGATCCCCATTCTGCTTTGCATTACCAAATCTCCCTCTCTCTGCAGCTTGCTTTATCCTGCTGCTGTCCTGCTTCAGAAGTTCCTGGGATGATGATATGTTTCCCCCCTTTCACTTGGAGACCTATGGCACCTGAATGGGAACTCCTTTGGCCATCCCTTGGAGCAAGTTTTCAATCTGCTCTTTCCCCACTGCTCAGCAGCAGTGTGGAGCTGATCCCCATTCTACTTTGCATTACCACATCTCCCTCTTTTTTTCCTTTCCCCCGTCCTGCTGCTGTTCTGCTTCAAAAGTTCCTGCAATGATGATTTGTTTTCCTTTCCCCCCTTTCACTTGCAGACCTATGACACCTGAATGGGAACTCCTTTGACCATCCCTTGGAGCAAGTTTTCAATCTGCTCTTTCCCCACTGCTCAGCAGCAGTGTGGAGCTGATCCCCATTCTACTTTGCATTACCAAATCTCCCTCTCTCTGCAGCTTGCTTTATCCTGCTGCTGTTCTGCTTCAGAAGTTCCTGGGATGATGATTTGTTTTCCTTTCCTCCCTTTCACTTGCAGACCTATGCTCTCCAAGGCAACCTGCAGCAGGACAGCCAAGTGACTGTGTCTGTTATCTTTGAGAACAAAAGCAGCAGCTTCCTCAAGAGCATGGAGCTAAATGTCCTGGACTCTCTCAACACTAAAATGCTTCGACCAGAAGGATCATCAGTACATGATGGGATACCTGTGCCCTTCCAGCTACCCCCTGGTACGAGCAGCTTTGCCCATCGAGGCTCTTGGAGTGTGGCTGGACCTGTGCTGCCCTCTCGTGGGAAGAGGAGTTTGAACTTCTTAGAGATCCACAGAATGGGGTTGGGTTGGAAGGGACCTTCAGGATCATCCAGTTCCAACCCCCTGCCATGGGCAGGGACAGCTCCCACTAGCCCAGGTTGCTCAAGGCCTCATCTAGCCTGGCCTTGAACATCCCCAGAGTGAGGGCATCCACAACCTCCTTGGGCAGCCTGTTCCCACCAGCCCAGGTTGCCCAAGGCCTCATCCAGCCTGGCCTTGTCCCTTCTCTGGAGGTATTCATCCACAACCTCCTTGGGCAGCCTGTTCCCACCAGCCCAGGTTGCCCAAGGCCTCATCCAGCCTGGCCTTGTCCCTTCTCTGGAGGTATTCATCCACAACCTCCTTGGGCAGCCTGTTCCCACCAGCCCAGGTTGCCCAAGGCCTCATCCAGCCTGGCCTTGTCCCTTCTCTGGAGGTATTCATCCACAACCTCCTTGGGCAGCCTGTTCCCACCAGCCCAGGTTGCCCAAGGCCTCATCCAGCCTGGCCTTGTCCCTTCTCTGGAGGTATTCATCCACAACCTCCTTGGGCAGCCTGTTCCCACCAGCCCAGGTTGACTCAAGGCCCTGTTCCCCTCACAGAAAAGCAGTGGGGGAGGAATGTTTTGGCACAGATCTTGAGGCAGTGCTTGGCACAGACTTGTCCATTGAAAGCAAAGCATCAAAACATGAGAAATCAGCTTAGCTTTGCAAGCTCCTTGGCCAGCTGAGTGTGCTCTGCTTCTGTGCATTGCACTGGGACATCCTTTGCCCAAGCACTCACTCCATAACCTCCACCAAAAGCTGCTTTTCAGTGACCCAAGTGCTGCAACACTCCTATAAACAAGTTCTGGTGTGGATGGAACTCTTCTAACCACACAGAAAATGTCAAATTGGGTTCCTTAATGCTCACTGCCCAAAGCTGAGCTGCTGCCAGCTGCTTCCTTCTGTTCCTTAGCTGCAGAAACCATTTCCCTGTCCTGACTTCTCTTCTCCCTCTCTTCTCTTTATGCTAGGAATCTCTAATGAAGCCCAGTTTGTGTTTACACTTCAGAGTATTGTTATGGCTCAGAAGTTAAAAGGAACCCTCTCCTTTATAGTCAAAGTAAGTGCAGCTTCAGACTCTCTGCTTCCTTTGCAGCTGCCCAAGGGAGCTTGCCTGGGTGGGAAGCACTTCTTTAGAGCTCTGGGGATTGGGGGCATCATCTCACCCCTTCTGCACCAGCCCATCCTGTCCTCCTTGGCATCACATCTCATGCAAAGAGTGCCCCTGGGCACGTCCCAGGTTGCCCTTCCTGGCAGTGTGTCAGCAAACTCAGCTAACAACTCACTGCAGTGCTGCATCTGCTGGGGAGATGCAGGTGGAGGAGAGAGAGTGAGTGAGAGAGAGAGAGAGGGCGAGGCCACCCAGGGTCTGCTGCTTCTGAGCTGGGTTATCCAGACATCAGCTGGGCACTGCTGTGTGGGACAGGGCTGGAAAAGCAAGCAGAGGAATGGGAGCTAAGGATGGGAACCCAAGAGGAGAGGGAGGTTAGCTGCAGGCATTGTTTGCTGGGTACCAACCTGGGCAAGGCTTTGGCTTTCTGAGCTTGTTTAAAGTGAAATTATTAATGAAGGAGCTACAGGAACAGGATGGGACAAGGGAATTGGAGACACTTTGGCTGCTTCAGACTAAGCTGTTCTCTTAAAGATAGTATCCTGGTGCTGTTTTATACTAAAAATGGTATCTTAGTGCTCTGCTCTACTAAAAAAGAGCATCCTGGAGTCATTCTTGATACTAAAAATAGTATCCTAGTCCTGTTTTATACTAAAATACAGCATCCTAGTGCAATTTTTATGCAAAGAAGAGCAGCCCGGGGCGGGCCCGGGGGCAGGCTTGGGGCAGCCCGGGGCTGCTCTCAGTACCTAAATGAATTCTCTCCCAGATTCTTCTAACTCCACGTGGCAAATGAAGTGCAGAAGCACATTTCCAGCTGTCAGTTTCAATTCAGTCTGCTCAGTTTTCAGCAGAGCTCAGTCAGAAATGCAGCTCAGTTCCCCACCCTTCCCTGTCCCCTTCCCTGCTCTGGGGCCACCTCTCTGCTTAGCTGCCCCCCAAATCTCTCCCCTGGGTGGCGGTCGTTGTCAGACTGATCCATCAGGCCTTGCTGTGGTGTTTCAGAGGGCACTGAAGCCTGAAGTTTGGTGTGGGGGGTGGTGCCTCCTGGCCCTGCTCAGGGCTGCCATTCACCTCCTCTCCTTTGCCCTGCTGCAGAATGATGAAGGTTCAACCCATGACAAACTTGATTTCAAATTGCACTTCAGTTGCGCTTCATACTTGATCACGACGCCTTGCTATAGGTAAGTGGCCTCCAGGGAGCACAGCACTGGGGGTTCCTGCTGCCCCTGGGAGGCTGAGCTGGGCCTGCAACCCATCTCTGCATGCTTCTGACCTGGGCTGCTGGTGCTGGTTGCAGCTGAGTTACCTTTGTGGAGTGTTTTGACTGCTGAAATGTGTCTGGTGGCTGACTTGGAGGAGCTGTCTGCTCTGCAGGCTGGGGTGAGAGGAGCTCTGCTTGAGCTACTCCAGTGAGTCTGCTGGAGCTTGGTAGCACCTAAGTGCTACCTAACTAAGATTGAAGGGCTGGAGCATCTCTCCTATGAGGACAGGCTGTGAGAGTTGGGGGCTCTGCAGCTTGGAGAAGAGAAGGCTTTGAGGAGACCTTGGAGTGGCCTTCCAGTATCTGAAGGGAGCTACAGGAGAGCTTGGGAGGGACTATTGGCAAGGTCTGGGAATGACAGGAGAAGGAGGAATGGGTTTGAACTGGCAGAGGGGAGATTGGAAGTGGATGTTAAGAAGAAGTTGTTTGCAGTGAGGGTGGTGAGAGACTGGCACAGGTTAACCAGGGAGGCTGTGGATGTCCCTTCCCTGCAGGTGTTCAAGGCCAGGCTGGGTGAGGCCTTGAGCAGCCTGGGCTAGTGAAGGTGTCCCTGCCCATGGCAGGGGGTTGGAGCTGGTTGCTGTGCTGCTGCCAAGCCTGAACCTCCCTGGCACTTTTTGTTGCCCAGCACATCCCTGGAGGGTGACAGCAGCACCCATGGCTTCCCCAAGCTGCCCTCTTGGTCCCATGCAGGCTCCAGCAGCTGTTCCTAATCACTGAGCTTGGCTGGGAATAAAACTCTGCTTCATAGTGGAGCTGATGGAGGGCTGGAGCACTGCTCCTGTGAGGCCAGGCTGAGAGAGTTGGGGCTCTGCAGCCTGGAGAAGAGAAGGCTTTGAGGAGACCTTGGAGTGGCCTTCCAGTATCTGAAGGGGGCTACAGGAAGGCTGGGGAGGGACTATTGACAAGGTCTGGGAATGACAGGAGGAGGAGGAATGGGTTTGAAGTGGTAGAGGGGAGATTGAAAGTGGATGTTAGGAGGAAGTTGTTTGCAGTGAGGGTGGTGAGACACTGGCACAGGTTGCCCAGGGAGCTTGTGGAGCACAGAAGCACAGAATGTGATTTTTGACCACATTCTGTGCTTCTGTGCTCCACAACCTCCCTGGAGGTGTTCAGGACCAGGTTGGTTGAAGCCTTGAGTGACCTGTTCTAGTGGGAGGTGTCCCTGCCTATGGCAGGGAGGTTGGAACTGGCTGAGTTTTGAGCTCCCTTCCAACTTAAACCATTCTGTGATTCTAAGATGCATCCTGAGGTGTCTCTCAATGCCTGCATGGGGTTGATGTTGCAGGTTTCAGTGGAGTTTCCAGCACAGATGTTGATTTATTTTCCTTCCTCTTTCACAGTGATGCTTTTGCCAAGCTCCTAGAGTCTGGAGATCTGCACATGAGCTCCATTAAAGTAGATGGAATTAGCATTTCTTTCCAACACCTACTGGCAAAGATCTGTTTCCATCATCATTTTTCAGGTGAGTCTTCCCTGATGCAGAACCTCCTGCAGAATTCTCTGCTCTGACACTCCTGCTCTGCTTGCTGAGCTCCATGGCCCCATGGCTGATGTCCAGATGGAATCAATCTGGGAGAGCCTCTCCCTGTTCTGTACCATCTTGGTGTCCTCAAAGCTCCTTAGAATGGACTCTCCTGTCCCTGTGGCTTCCCTCCAGCTCAGCAAGGCATGTGGCAGGTATCACAGAAGCAGCTTGCTTGGAGTTGGGGCTGCAGGTGCTGTCTGGAGGGTGTTTGCTCCTCAGTGCCCCAGCCTAGCTCTTTCCCTGCTGCTCTCCTTCAGGAAGAGCAGGAGCTCATTGAGTTTGGATTTATGACTTAAAACACAAGCACTGGCTGAAGCAGAACAAATGACTCTGTCATCTGCATTAGACATTGCCTGACTGGAAGGACTTCTGGGCAAGAGATCTGCATTTGGTGCTTTGTGACCACAAAACATTTGCAGCTCACTCAGAAGGTTAACCTCAGTGTTGTGAAGTAGCCCAGAGAGGAGCCAAGCATCATCTTAACCCTGACCTCCTCCCTTCACTCAGTGGAATCTTCTGTTCCTTGAGGCCAGGCAGAGCAGTTGTTCCTCTCAGTGGGGAGCAAAGCTTGTGTTGAAAGGTGCCCCCTGAGTGCCCCTAAAGCAGAGCTGTGCTTGCCTTGCAGTGGTGGAGCGCGTCGACTCCTGCGCCTCCATGTACAGCCGCTCCATCCAGGGCCACCACGTCTGCCTGCTGGTCAAAAAGGTGAGAGCTCTGCCCCTGCCAGGAGGCCTCAGGGGCTCAGAGTACCACAGGATGGCTTGGGTTGGAAGGGGCCGCAAAAAAACATCCAGTTCCAACCTTCCTGCCGTGGGGAGGGACACCTCCCACCAGCCCAGCTTGCTCAAGGCCTCATCCAAGCTGGCCTTGAACACCTTCCAGGCTTGGAGACATCACAACCTCCCTGGGCAACCTGTTCCAGTGCCTCACTATCTTCAATGGAAAAAAAATTCTTCCTAATCTCCAGTCTGAACCTCTCCTTTTCCACCTTAAATTTCCAAAAGCCAGATCTGCAACCTTTTCATCTCAGCAAGGCAAATCTTCCTACCTGAGTCACTCAGGGACACCAGGGCTGAGCTGTAGTGAATAGGACAAGAAAGAATAGATTGAAGCTTGAGGAGGGCAGATTGAGACTGGAGAGTAGGAGGAAATTCTCCACCAATGAGGGAGGGGAGACACTGGCACAGGTTGCCCAGGGAGG
>WBNM01041416.1:0-30847 GCA_013399055.1 Ramphastos sulfuratus
CCAGAACTGCACACAATCAATGCAATATTTTTCAACAAGTAACTCATCTGTGATGAGTAGGCTGACCTGCATTTTGTGAAATCTGGAAAGAGTAAGTGGGTTGCTGTGAGCAATCACCCTGGCCTGTATCAGGAATGGTGTGGCCAGCAGGAGTAGGGAAGTGATGGTGCCTCTGTACTTGGCACTGGTGAGGCTGCACCTTGAGTACTGGGCTTATCTTTGGACCCCTCACTACAAGAAAGACAAGGAGCTGCTGGAGTGTGTCCATAGGAGGGAAATGATGCTGGTGAAGGGTCTAAAGAACAGGTCATTGAGGAGCGGCTGGGGGAAGTGAGGACTTTATAGACTGGGGAAGAGGAGGCTGAGGGGAGACCTCATTGCTCCCTGAAAGGAGGTTGGAGTGAGGTGGGAGTCAGTCTCTTCTCCCTAGTATGAGAGGAAATGGCCTGAAATTTTGTGCCAGCAAAGTTTTAGATTGCATACTAGGAAAGATTTCTTCAGTGCAAGAGTCAAACGTTGGAACAGGCTGCCCAGGGAGGTAATCGAGTCACTGATCCTGGAGGTGTTCAAGAAGCATGTGGACACTTGGGGACATGGTTTAATGGCCATGGTGGTCTTAGGTTGACAGTTGGCCTCATTGATCTTAGAGGTCTTTTCCAACTGAAACAATTCTGATTCCGTGAACATGGGTGGCTTTCTGCATCAAAGTGCAGTCCAGCTGTCTTGGAATGACTAGAACAGCCTAGAACTAACCTTCACAGCCTGGCAAAGCTGCAGTTACTGACCTGACCTCAATCAAAACTCTGGAGCCCTTTAGTATTTCACAGCTGACTCAGGGCTTTTGCTAGGCCTCTGTGGCTAAGGAATTGTAGTGACTTCATGCAAGCATAAAGTACTGTAACACAGGAGAAGAATCAGATTGGGTTTTATTTCTGCCTGCTCTGAACTGGAATATATTGGCACTTTCTTGCTCCAGAAGGGTACAGTCCAGGCCTTGTTACCTTTTTTTTAGAGTATGAATCTGCCTGTAGTAATAACATAAACAGAGATCCAGGGTTTCCTAGGTTCTTCCCCACGATCATTTCACTGGATAAACAAATTACAGCTTTAGGAAATTACTGTGTAGAGCTGACTTTAAGGCAAAAAAAAAAAAAAAAAGGAAAGAATATGATTTAATAATCATATAATCAGAGGTCATCTTACATCATCACCACAACGCGTCAGGAAAGGCTCATATGTAGCCAGAGAGTAGCTCACTAGAAAAGGCTGTGCCTAATGTGAAGCAGAAGGAAAAGGCAGCATCAAGTTTTTTTTTTTTTCCTTTGTTCTGTTGCCAAAACCCTGATTGTCATCAAATATGACAACCTAAGTGACAATTTGACAATTAAGTAATAACAGCAGATGCCAATGATAGCAGTAAAAAAAAACAGCTGATAAAATCCTTTCTGAAAGAGCTGATGTGCATCACTCATCATTCTTAAAACTCAGGCTTTGTGGCTGTTCAGAATCGCATTTCTTTTTTTGTACTGGTTATTTCACTGTGATTTTTCACTAGCTTACAGGCAGGTCTGGTATTACCAGTGCCCACAGGGCTTAGCAGGTTCCAGGATTTGATGTCAAGCTGGCAAACATAGCAAATGATCTCTTGGGCTTAGAGCCCAGTGAAACTCATCTTCCCAGGAAAAGGATGAGCATCTTCTTACTGCAGATGCAAACTGTGCCCTCCACAGATAGTCTGTGAACAGCATTTTCATTTTTTTCAGTAAACTAGTCTAATTCCTTTGCCAGCAAGACAGCAACGTGTGAATATGTATAAACACACGTGCAAGTGTTAAATACCTGTGAAATCTATCAAATAAGTAGGCCAGATTGTAAGGATTATTAATGCATCTCGCCTTGAAAATAAAAAAAGCTGGGAATAAGCAAGGTTAGGTAACTTGTTAGCTAAGAATATGATTCAGAACCAAAGAATTTCTGTATGCCTGCCTTCGTGCATGTTTTCCACAACTGTGAATGCTTTTAGTTCAGTTGCAGTTAATTAAGTGGGTTGTGATGAAAAGTAATGAATTATGATGCTGTTTGTCAGGGAAGAAGTGATTTTTATTGCTGCTAGTGTGTCTTGCTTTCTTCTCCAGCTAAGCTACAAACTGTCTGCTCAGGCTAGCACTCCTATAATTCACTTTTATTTACAGTGGAGGACAGGACTGGAGATTGGTTTTTATGCTAATCAAAATGGTTAGCTAAGCACTCTTTAAATCCTCATCTTCCATTCTAAACAGTGCTATTCTTATGCACCATAATTAATTAATTCCAACTTTATAACAGCTACAAGAATAATTCCTTCCTGCACCTAAAGGCTCTGAGGAAAAAGTTCTCCCAGTTGGGCCGAGGTTTGAAATGTGTAACTACACTTAAACAGATTTTTCTGTCCTGTAGAGGGAATTACATCTACCATTTATGCTTCCATTAATAATCACTGCTCACTGTGTGTCCTTATCAGATGTGATTGTGCTGATAGTTTTGTGATGAAAGAAACTTGTGCAAATGTGTCTCTTTATCTAGAACTGGGGTGATTCTCTGACACGTATCCATGTCTGGTTTTCAGGGAAAGAAGATTGGAATGTCAGGATCACAAGGCTAAGAAAGGAAGTAGAAGAGATATTTAATAAAAAGTTTGGTAAGTTGAATGTGAAATGAACTGTTCTATAATGCTGCTGCATTTTAAAGGTCACCTCTAAAAAGCAGTTTTAAATTTTACTGTGCTTAAACATTGGAAGCCTTCTGGGACAGTTATGGAAATCTTGATTCACCTTATTTTTATTGACTCTTCCATACAACTGACATAAATGACTTTATAAAAACATCCTAGGCCATATTTTTTTTCCAGTTTTGTGACAAGAGACAATGATACCTGCACAAAAATATATGCATCATTTTTTGGTAAAAAAAATTCTCAGAAGAAGATATTAGACAGTGCAGGTTTAGATGTTTCATGGATTCGTAGAATGGTTTGGGTTGGAAGGGACCTTAAAAATATCTAGTTCCAATGTCTCTGCCATGGGCAGGGAGACCTTTCTACTAGCCCAGGTTGCTCAAGGCCTCACCTAACCTGGCCTTGAATGCCTCCAGAGAGGAGGCATCCATTCCTGGGCAACCTGTTCCAGTGTCTCACCACCCTACTGTAAAGAATTTCTTCCCAGTCTCCAGTCTCCTAATCTCAATCTGCCCTTCTCAAGCTTCAATCCGTTCCCTTATGTCCTATCACTACAAGCCCTTGTAAAAAGTCATTCCCCAGCTTTCTTATCTACTCCCTTCACATACTGGAAGGCTCCTCTAAGGTCTTCCTGGAGCCTTCTTTTCTGCAGGCTGAACAGCCACAGCTCTCTCAGCCTGTCCCAGAGGGGTGGTGCTCCAGCCCTCTGATCATCTGTGGCCTCCTTTGGACCTACTCCATGTCCCTCTTATTCTGGGGGCACTGGAAGTGGATGCAGTAGTCCATGTGGGGTCTCACTAGAAGAGAGGGGAAAAATCACCTCTCTGTCCTGCTGCTCACACTGCTTTTGAAGCAGCCCAGCGCACAGCTGCCTTCTGTGCTGCCAGTGACTGTTGCCAGCTCATGGTTGAACTTATCATCAACTCACACCCCCAAGTCCTCCTCTTCAAGACTGCTCTCAAGCTACTTCTCACCCAGCTTGGATTTGTGCTTTGTTCTCTCTGACAAGATGGACCAAGTCCTCATTTGCACTTATTACTGCACTTATGGTGTTCAACAAATCCAAGTGCCAGGTGCCACACTTGGAGAGCAGCCAAACAGAAAAGGATCTGGGGGTACTGATTGACACCCGCCTGAACATGAGCCAGCAGTGTGCCCAGGTGGCTANTAACGGAAAATCTATTTTATTTCTCTTGGGTTGTTTGCTTATCTCTGAGTAACAGAATTTCTGTAAGCCAAGCTTCTTCAATTAATTGAGATAGAATCTGCTGCATTTGAATGTGTAAACTGTCATTGAATCTTTATTTTCAGGTGAAGCTCTGGGGCTTTCAGAGGCAGTGAAGGTTCCCTATCCTTTGTTTGAGGCACATTCTAAGTACTTGTATGTCGAAGGCTTGCCGGAAGGAATCCCCTTCCGCAGTCCCACCTGGTTTGGAATTCCACGCCTGGAAAGAATTATCCGTGGGAAGTGCAGAATCAAATTTGTTGTTGAGAAGTATGTTTGTAACTCAGTTATTGGAGTTTTAACTTACTTGATTTTCTTCACTCCCATTTTTTTTTCCACTTTAGGCTTTAAATGCTAACTAAATTCTATTTCCTTCAAAAGAACATTTTGCATATATGTTTTATCTTCTATAAGGATATAGGTCCCTTATTAAATTCATATAACTGTATAAATTGTGTGTTTCAAGCATTTGGGATCATGGGGAAAGAATTACTTTGTAGCTGAAAAAGCTTCTTTCCTTTTTTCTTCTTTTCTCCCCCCTCCTCCCTTCTTTTTCTTTCTATTTTTTTGCCCAAAACAAACCCAGAAGAAAAATGCAGAGTAGAAGATGTAGCTTTTTGTTTCCTATTAGTGTAGATGGAGAGTCACCCATTCTTTAAGCAGAGTTCTTTTATAGAGCTGATGTTGTGTAAATCTGAACTGAATTCCAAGGAATCTGTACCATTTTTGCTGTATTATTTTCCTGTGATTGATTGATTTGTCTTCTGTTTGACTTTTAGGCCTGAACTTGTCACTTCCTCTTTGCCTCCAGAACTAGCTAGTAAAGTAAACACTGAAGGTAAACAATTCAATATTATTTGCTGCCATCAATTCATAGAATCATAGAATGGCTCAGGTTGGAAGGGATCTCAGAGTTCACCTACTCCAACCTCCCCACCATGGGCAGGGATGCCTCTCAACTAGGGCTGGCTGCTCAAAGTCTCATCCAACCTGACCTTGAACACCGCAGGGAGGAGGCATTCGCAGCCTCCCTGGGCAGCCTATTCCAGAGCTGAAGAACTTCTTCCTGAGATCCAATCTAAACCTGTTCTCTTTCAGCTTCAAACCATTCATCCTTGCCCTATTGCTAGACACCCTCAAGAAAAGTCTCTCCAGCCTTCCTGTAGGATCCTTTCAGGTGTTGGAAAGCAGCTCTAAGATATCCCCCAGCTTCCTTAGCAGATTGAGAGATTCTTGTGGTTGAAAAATACAAGTTCTGCAAAAGGAATTATTTAAGATGATCTTGCATAAGTAGCCTCTAAATCTGCTGTTGTTTGCAAATGTTACTCAAAACATGAATTTATCTATTTTTTTTGTTTGCTTGTTTAACAGTATTGCAATACAGAAAATGGAATTTACCCAAATGTAACAACTTTTATTCTGCTCTTAGTGGGCTAAATCATATTTAACTTACACCTGTGAGCTGAGGTAAATAACAATGATGTTTTGTAAGAAGAAAATCTTTCAAGTTTGTCTGTTAAAAAATCAGAAGTTGTTAATTTGGTTATTTAGATGATAGAAAATACCCAAGCTGTCCTTCATACTTTGAAACAATGAAGTCTTCTATTGAATTAGTGAAGTGATACCTGCCTTTCTCATGAGTTCTAAGGCCACTCTTTAAGGCTGTGAGTGTGGCCTTATTGCTCAGATTTTACTTTGTGCATAATACAGATGGAAAAGATTCTTCAGTCTGCTGGGGTTTTCAGAATGCAGCTGTTTTCTCAGTAGCTGTGCAGGATATACATTGTACAGGGCTTGTTCATCACACCTTGTGTTAACTTGACTTCCAGCAAGGAGTCCAAAGAGTTCAGAAAGCTCACAAAGTCCTGCAAGCAATTCAGAGGTCCCAGAGATTGAAGTCACTGTTGAAGAAGGTATGGAATAAATACCATTAAATATTCTTTTAATTCTATTCTGTTCTCCTAATGTTTTCAGTTCTTCTCAGTTTTCATAGCCTATAATTAACTTAACAGATGCATCTTGTGTAGCAAAGTCAGTTTGATTTCAGAGCTCTAACTGCAATTTAATTTAGAAACAGTTTCATTTTTCATTACTGGATAATACTGGCTTCTGTGCAGATGATGATTATGTGAAATGTTGGAGTTTGACAGCTTGCTTGGGCCTTTTATTTGGCTTGCTTGAGCCTATGCCCAGCAGAGATGTGGAAAGTGATGTGGGCCCAAGCAGAAAAATGGCAGACATGTTCAGTTTTGTCAAATGCTTAAATACAGCCCTAGAAGACCTTGCTGAGGGCTTCTTGTGTTTTGCTTTTTTTATTCTGTTCTTGATTCAGAGGTTTTCTTCAGCAATCAAGTCTGATGCATTATTGTTTTCATATAATGGCTTGCTACTGCTCTCTGCATTTATCTATGCAATGTCTTTTTACAGGTCCTGATACAGCAGAAAAAACAGATCGTCAAACCAACTCTCCAAGTGATGGGTCTCAGTCAAATTCAGGTCCACGAGCAAGAGACTTTTGTTTTGGTAAGTGTTGTGGGAATTAACACACATGCACATACTGCAATTTCTGGTGGTTCCATGTCAGAGATAGTTTGGATGTATGGAGAATGCTGTAAAAATGCAGCACAGGTCCGTTAGATCTGATTAATTTGTGTTCAGAATCAGTCCCTTTAGACCTCTGCTGCCTGTTGCTTGACAGTGCTGGAGAGCCATGAAGACCTGCCTGGTGCACAATACCAGCAGAGTGCACAAACTCAGCTGAGATCTGATATTGTGCATAAGCTTCATCAGCACTCCACGGATGTGCAGTGCTGAGCATCACTGTGCAGAGACACCCCAGTGGTGTGTGTGCAGGAACCAGGAAGGATTTGAAATAGGTTTACTAAGGCATGAGCCAAGCTGATTTTGTAAGATGGCTGTTATAGACCTCTCCAGTTCTGAAAAATCAGTGAAGGAAAATCCAGACAGGACTGGAAGCCATGTGGTGATGTTTATGAGCACTGGGCCAGAGCTATGTAGCTATGGAGGACCAAACCTCTCTGTGCAGAGCTCAAACACAGAAACTTTGACATTGAGAACAGGGTCAGTTTGGAACCCAGGTGAGTTTCTGATAGTCAGATGAGGTGAATGACTGTATTCAGAGTACCTGAGCAACTCCTTTCTATTCAGCATTCTTACCTTACCTTGTTATTATTTGCTTTACTGTATCTGTCCCCCATGCTTTCATTTTGGCCATATAGTCATAAAGTGTGAAGCAAAGGAGTCCTTTCCTCCTACTGAGCCACTTTAGCATGAATGTAAGAGACTAATTTTGTAGTACTGCCCTTTTTGGCCTGGGCACTGTTTGTGTTCAGAGTTACCTACAGTTTTCTTGGACTTTCTTGTTATTGTTAGACCTCACTTTGGTTTAGAAGAAGTCTGCAACTTTTTTAAACCTTTGAGTGAGTTCTTAGTTTTGTAGACCAGCTGTGGACCACTGACTGCAGCCACAAGTGAACTGGTTTAGGAGTTGCTGCTGGTTGCTGTCAGAAAGGAAGTGCCTAGCTGGATGGACATTGAGTCTCACCTACTGAAGTGATAGAGTTTGTAGCTCTCAAGAGGGAGGTTTATGTTTCAGGGCACGTCACTGAGCATATGAAGAACTTCCTGACACTTTTTGGTTGCTAGTTCAGAGAAGTAAAGTTGCCTCATACAGTAAATTTGGATCATGCTTGGGTTAATTTCAGTTTCATTCTCCCTTGCTTTATTTAGTAACAGTATCTTTAGAGCTTTAGGAAAATGAGGATTCATGTGGCTGTAGGTTTAGATGGCAGCAGAATGTTTTGGTGCAGTTTGCAGAAAGCAAACCATTTAACAGATTTTACTGTCAGAGTAAATTGGTTATCAAGCCCAATAAAATATTAATCATTCATTAAGATATTCTTCCACTGTATGAGTGTTAATCTAATTCTTCTAATTCCCTCCTGGCAGACTCATGGAATTCCAGAATTAATGAATTAAAGGAGAAAGTAGAAAAAATTTTCAGTGAGCAGTGTGGTAAGTTCTTTTTTACTCAGAAGTCTTCTTAGGAACATGGAGTTAGACCTGTGAGATATACAGTCCCATCTTTACTCCAAAGGCCCTGCAGTCCTTGTGTACTCCAGGCAATTTCTCACTGGAGTTCATTCTCCTGTAGGCTGCTTTCAGTTCTGTGACACATTTCCACAGTTACTTTGTTTGGGTTTGGAAATGCAGAAGTTGTGGTCAGATTACTACTTGTTTTGTGACTTGGAGACAGTGATTCCACATGCTGGTACATCTGTTTTAGCTTTCTTTACTCTGCTTATGAATGGGACTTTGTATGACTTCAGCTTCTGCATGACTTGATGTTATGGATGGTATATAGAGAGGTGTGTTCCATCCTTCTCCTAGGGTAGCCTCTGTGGAAGCTAATGACTTTGGAAGGAATGATAACTCATTACTTGTCTGAGTGCAGTTTTTGGAACAAGAGCACTAATCTCACCTACCCTTGGTGCTGTTCTCTAGCAGAGGTGGAATGCATTGCCTGTAACAAAGTGGAGTACAAATAGGATGCTCCTGTATCCAGACCAAGCCAGTGACATGAGCTAGCTACAAATTACTGATTTTCAACTACAAACTGGGATCAGATTTGCTGCAACAGAATGAGTTGTTTGAGACCATCTGTTCGTTTTCTTCTGCCTACGCATAGCTGTCACCAAAAAAGCCAAAGCCTGCTGGTTGCACCTAATCTAGTATAGCTGTGCCAGCTCTTATATACCATTTATACCTGAGGTTTTCCTTTTATTTCATAGAATCATAGAATAGCTTGGGTTGGAAGGGACCTCAGAGATCATCTACTCCAACCTCCCCACCATGGGAAGAGACACATCTCAACTAGGCTTAGCTGCTCAAGGCCTCATCCCTACCCTGGCTTTAAACACTCCCAGGAAGGAGGCATTCATAACCTCCTGGGCAAACTATGCCAGTCTCACCACCCTCATACTGAAGAATGTCTTCCTAAGATGCAGTCTGAATCTCCTCTCCTTCAGCTTAAAACCATTCCCCTTCGTCCTGTCACTAGACACCCTTATGAAAAGTCCCTCTCTAGCCTTCCTGTAGGTTCCCTTCAGGTATTGGAAGACAGAAAGGGCCCTTCTGTTCTCCAGTGTACAGTTCTGTGTACTGTTCTGGAGCCCCCAGCACAGGAAGGACATGGAACTGTTGGAGTGGGTCCAGAGTAGGCCACAAAGATGCTCAGAGGGCTGCAGCAGCTCTGCTATGAGGATAGGCTACAAGAGTTGGGGCTTTTCAGCCTGGGGAAGAGAAGACTTCGAGACCTTCTAGTAGCCTTCCAGTATCTGAAGGGGGCCTACAGGAAGGCTGGGGAGGGACTATTGACAAGGTCTTGTAATGACAGGACAAGGGCCAATGGGTTTAAACTGGCAGAAGGGAGATTTAGACTGGATATTAGGAGGAAGTTCTTTACAGTGAGGGTGGTGAGGCACTGGCCTCAGGGCTGGCACAGGTTGCCCAGGGAGGTTGTGGCTGCTCCCTCCCTGCAGGTGTTCAAGGCCAGGTTGGATGAGGCCTTGAGTGACCTGTACTAGTGGGAGGTGTCCCTGCCTATGGCAGGGGGTTGGACTGGATGATCCTTGAGGTCCCTTCCAACCTTACCATTCTATGATTCCCTCAGCTTATCCTCATAGCAGAGGTGCTCTGACCCTTGGATCATCTTTGCAGCCCTCGTCCGGACTCGCTCCAATAGCTCCTTGTCCATGTGCTGGGGACACACAGAACTAGAGGCAGTATAGGAGTTGGGGTCTCAGAAGAGCAGAGCAAAAGGGCAAAATCACCTCTCTTACCCTGCTGACCACACTCCTCTTGATGCAGCCTGGAATGTGATCTGTTGTCCATGGTTTGCATTTCAGCGGCAGCCCTGGGGATGACTGAGCCAGTGAAGGTGCCCTATGGGTTGTTTGAATCCCACCCAAATGTTTTCTACGTGGAAGGGCTACCTGATGGAGTCCCGTTCCGACGGCCTTCTACCTTTGGAATTCCAAGACTAGAGAAGATCCTGAGAAACAAATCCAAGATAAAATTCATTATTAAAAAGTAAGGCTCTCGTATGCACTTGATAATCTGTTCTGTAAGAGTTTAAATTCAGACCAAAAAATGAAACAGTGCTGCCACATTGCTAAACTCCTCTATAAAATACCTGCTGGGATAATATTAGTAAATGAGGAAATGCTCAGAAAGCTCTTGAAGGAGTGGAGCAAGATGCAACAATTTCTTTATTCTGAACAGGCAATCACAACCTGTTTTGGGAGGAAGAGCAAATCCAGATTTCTTAGCCCTTTCCAATTACTACAGCATTGGTTTAGTGTCTACTGCATGGACTGCTTTTGGGTTACTCATAAATCTTGTTGGCAGTGTAGTAAGAGTCTAAGACTGAAGATTCATATATTCGAGCTTGCAAGAATTTGTCTTGTCTAGAATAGGCTTAGATACTCACTTGGCAGTGTAGAAGAGGAGTTACAGAAACTTTTAGCCACTTCATTCCTGCCTGTCTGTATGGCTATCACTTACTTCCTGTCATTAATAAATTAATTTCATTTATTGCATCTTCTTTGGTGGTGTTGAATGTAATTTCATTATTTTACATGAAATATTCAATCTGTTTGCAGGCCTGAGAAGTTTAAGGCAGCTCTTAAGGAAAACTCTGGTAGAGGCCCCCAAAGTGAGTTTTGCAACTGCTTTATGTTCTAGGTAGCAGTCTCTTGTAAGGATTAAATGCAAATTGGAAGTGCTGTATGGTGTTAACTAATTCCTGAATGATTCTTTCCACATTGTGATTGGTTTTGTTTATAAGGTGGGAAAAGCACTTACAAGTTACAGTTTATATTTGTCTTTAGCAAAGGACTATTATTTTTTTAAGTTATTCACAATATTCATGCTTCTAATACATTCTTTACTACCTTTTAAGTGTTGTAAGTAATGTCTGATCCACAGTCCGGGTCAAGAGATAAATTATTTGCACCTAATCCATAGATCATCCAAATGACAAGTGCTCCACAAGTAGGAGTGCAGGTAGCCAGTAAAAAACATGTCAGGCAGGTCTTGGATTAAATGTTTCTGTTCATATATATTATTATGAGCTGGCAAAACTCTGAGTGAGTTACTTACACTATGCTAGTTTTTGCCACTGGGCAGTGAAGCTCACATCTGTAAGTGAGGGATTTCTTTTGTGAATGGATTGGTAGGTGTTAGTGCAAGGGCTGGGATTTTTGTGTTCATCTAAGTCCCAAAAACACATGTTCCACATACTCTGTGTTTATTTTTCTGTTCTTAATGATCTTTTCAGAAAAGCAGCTAGATAAAGATAACCATTATCTAGCTCTTTCTCCTCGGGGATTGCACAGACAGAGAGAGTAGTGTGTCTTACAGGAAGCTGCTTGTGAAAATGGAACTGGATCTGCTGTTACTTTCTTTATCTATAATGCTATGCTAGTATTTTGTTTATCTCAAGATTCTGGGTTCTCTACAGATGTTTTTTTTTTTTAAAGAAATTGTCATACTTTCAGGAAAAACTACATCACCAAGTGAAACAAATGCACCAAGTACCACAACAAACACAGTGGTGAGCAAACCTGATCCTTCTGAAGATCTGAACGTCATTGAAGTAACTTTATCAGGTGTGTATACTGCTTGGTTTTACATCTTACTTGTGCTTAGAGTCCTCATGACATATGTTCAGTGTGATGAAATTTGTTCCTACAGTCAGGCTGCTTCACTGAAATACAAGTACAGGCAACAAAGAACATAATTCAGAGTTCTGGTTTTTGCTGAGATGTTAAATATTTTGTAAGACTCATGAATTCAGCACCATCTCTAGAATATTCTGGGTCCAGCCCCTAGTTAAAAGTTATTCATGTTTTTCCCTTTATTCTCATGCAATAAATTAAATACTGATTTGTGTTTTCCTTGACAATTCCAAGAGATGAGTACTTGGGCTGAACTGAATAACCATGCAGATCCAACTGCTTGTCTTAACACCGATTACTATTTTCTCAGGCATGTGTTATAAAATCATAGGATGGTTTAGGTTGGAAAAGATCTCTGAGATGATCAAATCTAACCATTAGCTCACCACTGCCAGGTCTCCACTAAATCGTGTCCCTCAACACCACATCTCCACAGCTTTAAGCCATGTGTGATCATCTTTTATCCTGTCCTTTTGCTCTACCTTTTCCCATTATTATAAATACTGTAAGAAAATACCATTTGTGGGTTTAGATTAAGTTGACAAAATCATCTCTGGTCAAGAAACCTACTTTTGGTTATGTGAGTACTTGGAAGCTTCTCACAGCTTTCTATACCAACCTCCTGTTCTGGTGTATTTCTACAATTTAGCTGTGTTACTACTAAAACTAGGAGCAGAGGCAGCCCATGTTTTGAGGTACTCAGGTATCCCTGCTTTGATTACACATGCAATGATAAACAAACTTCAGGGGAAAAGGAATCTGTGTCATTCTGATGCTGTTCATTTCTTCCAGATGATGAATGTGAACAACTGCAAAAAGCAGATAGCGCCAGACACTTGAGAGAGCAAGTAAATGACCTTTTTAGCCGGAAATTTGGTAATTGCTTCTTGCTCCCCATTTTTCCCTAGGTGTGAATGCAGTTCATGGTGTTCATATATATCAAAGTTAACTGAATCATCACAGTGAATGATACATACAGCCATTAAAATAACACACGTGAGAATGGTGCATGAATGTTGAGCTTTGGCTTGTTTGTGTTTGGGCTGTTTGATGTTTTAAACAAAAAAGTCCTCCTAGAGTACTGATTCACAGCTTGCATTGGCTTGGGAGGGACCATCAAAGGACAGCAGGAACACCTCCAACTAGATCAGGCTGTCCAGGGCCACATCAAGTCTGATTTTGAATGTCTTCAACCACATCCCTGGGCAACCTGTTCCAGTATTTCACCACTCTCGTTGTAAAGAACTCCCTCTTTGTGTCCATATACATTGCTTGGTGTTCTCTCTCCAGTTCCCCTTTTCCTCTCTGTAAACATGGATGAAATACTTATTTCTGGCAATCCATGATTCTTCTTAGGGTTTGATAACCCTGACCTTGGGACTAGAGTAAATTTAAATACTTGGGACTAGAGTGATTTTTAAAATGAAACATCACCTTTTGCTGTATACAGCATTGTGGTTTGGTTTTGTATTTGCACTGTACAGCAACATCAACCTGAGATTATCTGAAATTCCTTAACTAGTGCTGTGTTGAATTGCTTTTGGTGGCCTTGCAGGAAACTCTTTGTTTTCCTTCATGTAGCCATTTCCTTAGATATTCTGTTCTGTATCTTCTTTTTTTTTTTAAAGTAAAAACAGAATCACAGAATTAACCAGGTTGGAAAAGACCTCTAGCATCATCGAGTCCACCCTATCACCTAACCCTTCTAATTAACTAAACCATGGCACTAAGTGCCTCATCCAGCCTCCATTTACACACCTCCAGAGGTGGTGACCCCACCAGCTTCCCAGGCAACCCATTCCAATGGGCAATCACTCTTTCTGTGAAGAATAACAGAACCTGGATTCTTTGTGTTGAGCTGTCAGAGCTGGAGTTTTAGCTACCACTCATGTAGCAGTGTTCACAAGTGTAATCCAAAACATCTGCCACTGAAGTGGCTTCATTGTCCAGTGAATTTTTGTGGTTTCAGATCTGATAGAAAGTTTGGGTTTGCATTTAGTTTCTTAATCATCTGAAGATTTTCAGTATAATCCTAAATATGTACCTAAATATCTGAAGGGGTGGCAGTCAGGATGATGAAGCTAGTCTCTTTTCAGTGATACTCAGTGATAGGACGAGGGGCAATGCTCTTAAACTCAATCACAGGAAATTCCATCTCAATATGAGAAAAAACCTTTTTTACCATGGAGGTAACTTGAAGCTCTGGAGCAGGCTGCTCAGAGAGGTGGTGAAGTCTCCTTCTCTAGAGATCTTCAAAACCCCTCCTGGATGCATTCCTGTGTCACCTGCCCTAAGTGGTCCTGCTTTGCAGGGGATTTAGACTCAGTCTCTGGAGGTCCCTTCCAACTCTTAGCTTTCTTTGATTCTATGTAGACTAGAAAATAAACTTGCTCTCTCTCTCTCCCTTAGGTGAAGCTGTCGGTATGAATTCTGTGAAAGTCCCATACAGGAAAATCAGTAGCAACCCTGGCTGTGTGGTGGTGGAAGGGTTGCCTCCTGGAGTGGAATTTAAACCTCCCAGTTACCTGGAACTGAGCTCAATGAGGAAGATTTTGGAATCACCAGACTCAGTCAGGTTTACTGTTGTTCGGTATGTAGTTACCATTGATGAGGTTGTACAGATGCTGTAAAGTGAAGTTTGAAAGAACAGAAGTTGCAGTGCACCTTTAAATAGTGGAAGATGCTGGCTTTTTTGGGGATAACAATGTAACAGGTCAAATGAAAGCTGGATGTCAGTGGCAGGAATGAAGAGAATAACCCTTTGGAGGGCATGTCCTATTTAGAATGACAAAAGGCATGTCACAGCAAGCTGTCTCTTAAGTTGAAATCTATTCATATTATATACCAGAGTCCTAATGTGCTCTGGGCATTGCTAAGTCATTTCTAAGATCAAGTTTAGAGACAAGGCCAGAGCTCATTGGCTCTTTACTACTTTTGTAGTAGTATTAACATATTTCAGTTTTGTTCAAATAAGCTCTTTGATATTTTTTTTCCCCTTTCAAAATGACTTTGTCTACAATATTTGTAACTGGACAATGTTGTAGTTTTAATATGAGAGAAGTTTATTTGTGTGTGTGCACTTCCATATGCACAGCTATATGCAAAGTCTGTTTGTGTGCCTGAAGCAGAGTAGGTGAAAGTGGAATCATAACAAGCAGAAGAACAGGAACTGAAAATAAAAGGTTATTACTTTATGTAACTTCTCAAATCCTAGCTGGCTTCAGAGGAGTCTAAAGGCTTCAGGTTATTTTTAGAGGGACAGAATTTTTTTGAATGCATTTTACTGAAGGGTTGGAATTGGCAACCCTGATTGATGCTGTGTTCTAACTGAAAGGACTCTTGCTTGATACATTCAACTCAGTTCTGAAGAAGCAACTTCTCAGTGATGACCAAGGGAAGGATTTAAATCTTTCTATGTGTGTTACTTTTCAAAATGCTGGCAAATAAACCCAGTGCCCAAGAGTTGCTATGACTGATGATCTTTGAGGTCTCTTCCAACTTTGCTTATACTGTGATACTGTGATAGCTCCTATTGTTTTGTTCAATTTCCTGTTCACTTTTTGCATGACTTCTGTTATCAAAAGGTAAGGTGAGGTGGCCTTGGGAGGGACATCTCATGCAGTGCACTTTTGAATCAGCAAAATCTTATTTTATTAAATATATTTGCTTTTCTACAGGCCAATTCCAGGATTTGCGACCAACAATCGTAAGTATTTGTGAGACCCTGATGGCAAATGTACTTTTGTAACTTACCAAGATTAATTTTCTACATTTTGGCTTAGTGGCAGAGGCTGCACAATGGTTAAGTTCTTTGTCTAACTCCTATCTGTGTCGCTCTCAGTAAGATTTCTCAACTAAATATGCAGGTGCAGTTAAGCTGAGAGCAGTGTGATAGAGAATAGTATCAGATTAGCATTGACTTTAATATGAAAAGAGAAGATACTGATTGTGTGGTTTTCAACTGCAGAGGCCCAAAGAGATTCAGGACCCTGACTGAGTGACAGACTTAACATGGCAGTGCCTACATTACAGGTTCAGATTCATCCGGTAGCAATTACTAATTAAGAAGATTCCAGTAGCTGCACAGCTGTGTTCCAGTGACCATTTCTGCTTTCTGCTGGAACTGGAACAGTTTAGAGAGGCAGAATATAATTACCTGAAAGGAAAATGGTTTTGAGCTGTGGGAGAGTAGGTTTAGACTGGATCTTAGGAAGAAATTCTTCAGTACGAGAGTGGTCAGACTCTGCAATAGGTTGCCCAGAGAGGCTGTGAATGCCTTGTCCCTGGGGGTGTTCATGGTCAAGTTGGATGAGGCCTTGAGCAGCTGAGTCTGGTTGAGAGGCAGCCCTGCCCATGGCAGGGGAGGTTGAAGTAGATGATCTCTAAGGTCCCTTCTAACCTGAGCCATTTTGTGATTCTATGACAGTGTTAGTGAAATTGATTAGGAGGCAGGGTGGGAAATGATGTTAGTATTTTCAGTTGCCTAAAATAGTTGAGTTGTTATTTTAGGTTTTATTTAAGAGAAAAGGCACACTGCAGAGCACTGTAATTACAGTGTCCCTTGTGTCACATCATCTCTGAGCTAATGTCTGATTAGAAATTCAAAGGCTGAATAGCCTGGTGTCTTAATTTGTCCTTACCCAGCCTGACCCTTAGCAACCCAGAGTTCATTCATTTGCATCCAGCCACCAGTATATTCCAATAATAGGCTGAGGTCTATCAACTGCCTTCTCAGGAAGATACTACAGCTAGCAACTCACACTGCCCAGCTCACCAGTCCTAGGCACATTTTATTATGTGGGAAAGAGGTCTTGTTGCAAGAGGGAACCTTGTGTGTAATAACATTTCTAGAGAACTGAATCAGAAGAGAAAGCTTCACTGGAGGATTCCATCAACATGGGATGGGACTGAAAACTAATACACTGAGTAAGAGCAACACAGATAGCTGAGCTTTCATCACTGGAGGAGCTCACTGGCCACTGATAGGAGCAACACAGATAGCTGAGCTTTCATCACTGGAAGAGCAGACTGGCCACTGACCATTAATTCATTATCTTTGTATTAATTATGATCCAAATAATCTCATATTGATAGACAGCAAAGCGAATGATTGAAAGGCTCTGAGCTTACTGTTCTCCGAGCCTACTGTTTATAGATCTGATGCCTTCTTCTGAGGAAGAACAGGTGGGAACTTAAAAGGAAATTTTTGGTGCTTGCAGGCATGTTAGGGAATGTTTCTTTTATGTAATAAAAAAAAAAAGAGCAGCTCAATCACAAGTGTTGGTAAACCTGTTTGTACAACAGGTTTCAGGACTTGCAGATTCGGGAAGTAAAGTTGCCTTTGTGTTACACGTGGACTGTTTTCATTGTGAAGTTAAACAGTGATCATGTCTAATTTTAGAGCCAGTGGAAAAAGTTAAAGAAGAAGCAGAAGCAGCAGCAGCACCACCAGTAGCACCAGCACAAGACGCAGGACCACCAGTAGCACCAGCACCAGAAGCAGCAACGCTGTTGGAAGAAGTTAAAGAAGAAACAAAAGCAGCAGCAGCAGCAGCAGCACCAGTAGAGCAGCTACTGGAAGCAGCACCACCAGTACCAGAAGGTGAGGCAGTGTGATGCATGTCCTTGCAGGAGGGGATAGGGTGTGGAGTTCTGGATCTTACTGGCAGATGATATTAGTAGTCATGTCCTGGGTCTGCATTGCTCATGATGAGCCATTTTATTTTGAGAGATGGTGTGTGATGATGACTTTTATAGCTATTAAATATTAATAAATTAATGGAAAGAGCCATTGCTTCCTTCAAGCTGTGTCATTGGCATATTCCATGATTTGATTTTTGCAGATGAGGAGTGAGCTGAGAAGAAGAATTGGAAGGGGCAATATATAAAGCAAATTCAGTACCCAGTTATTAATGATCCCTACTTAAAAGTATGTGTGTGTCTGCACCAGATAGATGTTCAGCCAAGGGAAGCTTGCCTTTGTAACATTTAACAACTTACAATGGGACCTTGATGGAATCCTTGCCCTCTGCACAGCTCTTTAACCCCTGTTAGACTGTCTATACTGCACACACCCACCTTGGTCTGAATGGAGAACTTAGCTTTGTGCTATGGATAGCTCAAGTGAACGTAGTTGAGCAACTTCCTTTTGACCCAATATAGTTTCTGAATGTTCACAGACCTTTTAAAATGTCTGTCCTAAGCTGATGCAATGTGGGAAGGACTTTTGCAATTCCCTGAATAAACTGTTAGTCAGAGAAGCTGGGAAACTAAGAGAGAACACTCAGTAAACATTTTAAGAGTAAGGGAGACCTGATGGTGGAAATAACTACAAAGGAAACTGACTCTTCTGTTTACATTTGGAGATGGTGGGAGGGGGAAAAACAGCTGCTGATGGTCAGTGGATTGCTGTAGTCAATCTGTCCTAACTCATTCCTGCAGTGTCAGAAGTTAAATGACTTTCCCAGCACCTGCCCATCCACAATCCATCCACACAGATAATGGAAAATCATAATGGAGTTAAAAGATACTTTTGCCCTCTCTTCTGCACTCCTCCCCAAGATACACCCCCTCTCTTCTGCACTCTTCCCCAAGATACACCACTGAAGGCCACACTAACCAGGGTACACCACTGAAGGCCACACTAACCAAAAGTATTTTCTTTCTTTAAAAATATGTGAGCAGCTTGAGTAAAGGTGTTTCACACTTGGAATATCCTGTGCAAAAGCACCTTGTGTTCTGCTGGATCTGAGTGTTGTGTGCTGCAGTGAGCCATGCTTGGAAGAGAACAGTTTAAGTAGTGGAATGTTATAAATGTTTGGATATTTTTTATGTTTTGCTGCAGACTATAGAAAGTTGCACACATGTATCTCAGGCAAAGGTATTTGTGTGTTACTAGAAAAAACTAGATGCTGTCTCACAGAAAAGCTTCTTAGAAGAATGAGGGAAATTATCTGATTCATAGATTCACAGAATGGTTTAGGCTGAAAGAGACATTGAAGATCATCCAGTTCCAGTCCCCTGCCATAGGGCACATTCCACTAGACCAGATTGCCTCATCCAGCCTGGCCTTGAACACCTCCATGAACAACCCGTTCCAGGGTCTCACCACCTTCACTGTAAAGAATTTTTTCCTAATCTCCAGTCTCAATCTGCCCTCCTCAAGCTTCAATCCATTCCCTTTCATCCTATCACTACAAGGCCTTGTAAAAATTTCCTTCCTGGTTTTCTTGTAGACCCCTATCAGGGGGGAACCTTCAGGTACTGGAAGGCTGCTCTAAGGTCTCTCTATATTTATATTCATTTAACTTTTTTTTTTTCCTTAGTGCCAGCTGAACCAAGCCAAACAGAAGTATCTGTAGAAGGTAAGTGTTTGCCTTCAGTTACTGTCAACAAATACTTGTAACTAACTTGGAACAAAGTTACATCTGTTTTGTTTCTTTTTTGTATACACAAGACAGTCAATCAAAACCAAAGGAGCTTTTACTGGTTCCCAGGGTGTTTTTTTAATCTGTGTTAATATCATGCAGCATCATGTGAAAAATACCCTGCAGCTAAAGTTATGATTCAAGTAATTTTACAAAGGAGTTTTATGAATGGTTGTTGTTGGCTGGTGAGTCATCACTATATATAGGCTTTGAGTGATTGCTCACATCCTGAGCCATGCAGCTAGTTATTCAGCTCTGTAGTTTCCACAGTTTATGTAAGTGAATGATTGCCATCATCAGGACATCTGAATGCCATGTTGGCCTGAATATACTGTGTTGTGGAGGGAAAGTGCTGTTGTTCTTCCAGAACTTGGGCTCTGAAAAAGATCAGCTTTCCTGTTGTCCAAGTTACATCTTTTTCAGGTGGTGACACGTGAGACCAAGGAGGCTGTAGATATTTTACCCTCCCTGTGCTTCTGCATATGGTCTTTGAGGCTTAGAAACATTGCATTGACCTGAGAACTGGTGTCTGCTGGGTGCTCTGGACTTGTAAATGCTGCCTCTGCTGAAGTCTCAGCTTGTCACCATGGCCCTGGGTGACAGTGGCTGGCATAGGGGATCTGAAGTGCTGTGGCAGTTTGATGGGGTGCTGCCTTTGTGCCAGGTACTCTGACAGGGACTCTGATGTGTCAGTGGCAGCTTGACAGCAGTGTAGCCAAGGGCACTGGGACACAGGCTGCTGTGCATCAGCACTTGTCATCTTAGAACTCACAGCTTGAGTTCATTCCCTGATCCTGCTCAGGTTCCCCCATTCTCCTGCACTCCCATTCTCCTGCATCATTTTCCATGGAAATGCCCTTTCCAATCTCCAGTGCTTCAGTTGCCCTGCCATGTGTCTGAACTCTTGAGACAAGCCAAGACGCTCAACCAGAACTACTGATAGAAGCTCAGTGACAGGTTCACTCCAAGAGTTATGAGTAGGTCTTACTCCCAGAGTTACAAGTAGGTCTTTCTTCAAGTATGGATCAGTCTGGTTGCAGCAGTCAAGACAAAAAGACAAGCCTTAGAATCACAGAAGAGCTGGGCTGCAGATTTCAGGCTCACAGTTAATCCAGAGCTGGAGCTTCAGATGTCTTTATAACACTAAAAATAAGTGGGATCATGGAAATGATTAAATGGTGGAGAGAAACCGTTCCTGAACACCTTCATGTGGAGGAAATGTAGCTGTGGACCTTCAAAGTGATGGTTTTGAAGAAAAAGACAAGCATGCTTTTGAGTTTGTCATCCAAACCTGGATTCAGACCCTGCAACCAGAGAAGTGATCTTGAGAAAAGGCATGCAATTGCTAAAAGAACTCAAAATCACTTCAGTGCTAGGCTGGAAGGTATAAAATGATGTAGTGATATAAAATGATGTAGCGATGTATTACCCCAGTCCCAAACAACTTCAGTGGAAAACCAATTTCTTTTCAACATCTTCTTGTCTATTTATAAAAAGAACAAATTCAGGCTTGGGGTCATACAGGCTGTGCTACACAGGCAGGAGATTTCTTTGATTTACCTCTGAGTGCCCCTGTGAAAAAAAAGAAAAAGCAAAGATTTTTGCGATGAAGTCTCCTGGAAATGAAAAGGATTCTATCAAAAGATGATGAATGCTTCAGTCAACAAGATAAGATTTCTTTCTCTTTTTTTTTTTTTTAATTTATGATTCTATGATGTCTTCCCATGTGATATTGTGCATTGAAGAAGAAAAATTAGCTAGGGTCAAAATTTGCTTTGGACAGCCTGAAATACAATAATGCAAAAGTCTGTGTTGAGAAGAGATGGACAAGAATGTGAGTAATAGTGCAGTGAAGAGTTTGTGCAGTGAATGTTGATTCAGTCACTAACCCAGAAGGCTTGGCTTGAGCACAAGTGGGTTCCCAATTTGATAGCCAGCTTTGGAAGGCAGCAGCCTAAAGGTGAGGCATAATTCGTGCCTGAGACAGCTGAAGTCATGAGTTTACCTGTGAGTGCTGGAAAAGCTTCACCCAGCATCACATATCTGATGAGGTGTTGGAGGAGGGAATGGTGCTGGGGGTTGACAAAGAGGAGGGAGAAGGACTGAAGAGCAGGATGCAGACCAAAACAGTGATTTACCTGACATGTTTGCACCAGTTCTGTGCTGTTTCCCTTTTGGGTTAAGTACCTGTTCAGCCCAGGGAGTACTTCAGCTACATAAGAAGCATTTTGAAGTTTCATACACATCCAATACCAACATTTATTTCTGCTCTTTAAAAAACAGTTCTCTAAGATCCCAGGCTGCTTTACATTGAAATGAACCTGGCAGTTTCCACAGAGTCAGATTGTTGTGAATACATTTTCATTTATCATTAATAGCTTCAAAGGATAAATTAATGCTTTACATATTTTCATAATTGTTTATTTAAGCACAACAATGGACAAAATTGGTTGGGAAGTTCCCTTTTATTTTTTTTTTTCATTCATTATTTCTTTTTCAACAGATGTTACAGAAACAAAAGAAAGTTTTCAAGCAAAGAAAGAACCAGACCCAACGTGGTAGACCTCATCAATACTGGGTAAAAGAATTTAGTGTTTCTTGAAGTCAGCACTTGTCAAAGGATAATATTTTTATCTTTTTGGGTGGGGAGAAGAGGGATGAGAGAGAAGATAGGCTTTGAGGAGACCTTATAGTAGCTTTGCAGTAGCTGAAGGGGGCCTACAGGAAGGCTGAGGAGGGACTATTGACAAGGTCTTGCAATGACAGGACAAGGGGCAATGGGTTTGAAGTGGCAGAGGGGAGATTGAAACTGGGCGTTAGGAGGAAGTTGTTTGCAGTGAGGGGGGTAAGACACTGGCACAGGTTGCCCAGGGAGGTTGTGGCTGCTCCCGCCCTGCAGGTGTTCAAAGCCAGGTAGGATGAGGCCTTGAGTGACCTGTTCTAGTGGGAGATGTCCCTGCCTATGGCAGGGGATTGGAACTGGATGAGCTTTGATGTCCCTTCCAACCTTACCATTCTATGATTCTATGATGAGCCACCTGAAGGGATGCCAGAAAGTGCCAGTCCTTTACTTGTGAATTGTTTTCTTAGTCTCAGTGCTGACCATTAACATGGAACCTGTTTTCAGTGCCTTATCCTAGTGCCACACAAAGCACAGTTGAGTTTGGAGAGGCAAGGAGTCCTGGCAAAATGTGGCCTGTAAATACAAATGGGTGCTGGCCATCACACACCTCAGCAGCAGAGGAAGTGAAAGCTCAGGGATTTAAGTGTTTGCAGAGAGCTGGCTGTGTGAAGGAGTGCTGTTATTCTTGGTAAAGCCTGTGTATTTCCAGATGGTCATTGAGCAGGAAAGCTCTTCACTAGGATTTCAGTGTTGGCTGAGCGTGGGACACTTGGTAAAGCTGTTAGCTGTGATGACAAACCAACTTCTTTTCCATGAACTTGTATGAAGAGCTTAGTTCAGTTTACAGTGCAAAATATCCAAAGCTTTCTCTTAGGCTATTTTTAACTTCACTTGTTCCCAAAAATGACATTTTGATGGATGTGGAGGACAGTGCTAGTGATGCTATCACTAAAAATCTGACTCACATGGTTGTTAGTCTCTGTGCTTCAAAACTGAGAGAAAATGGCAATTTGAAGCTATCACAGCTCTGGAGTCCTTGCTTCAGTTTTATTGACAACACTCCAAATATTTTCCTCATTTTGTAGCATTCAGTACTTCAGCAGTTTGGGTTGATACAAAGCTGGATGCAAGTGTTTAGTGTACTTGAGCTGTAACCTCTTTAGCTTTAGTAAGAAGAAGACATGGACCCCAGAGAAGAACAGATCTGTGTTCTGTGCCACTTCTGAGGGCATGGACAGCAATCAGCAAAAGTCAGCTCTGGTTCTTTGTTTCTGCTGGCCAGAGCAGCTGAGAGAGATAATGTGCTTTGCCCCTCACCTGAAGCAGTGGCTGGAGGAGCCTGAAGGAGGCTTTCAGGATCAGCCCCATCCAGCTTTTTGGAAACAAGGGCAGCCTTGGTCATGGCTCCCATCTGTGCAGCATAAACAGCCTTGTACACAGAGGGCTGCTGTTGGCATCAGTATGAGGGACTGAAGGGACAAATTTGGCATGCCAACTGTCTGTGCCCTGAGAACTGGGAGTGCAGCAGTAGTCTTCCTAATAAACTGGTGAAGTTTGCTATGGAAATAGTTGTAATTAAACTGAATGTGGCAGGAGAAAATATGCTAAAAAACCATTTTAGTTTGTCATGGGAAGCACTTGTCCCAGGGGAGGTATAAAAATCCATCTCACTCATCCAGTAAAGGTCATAGAGGTTTAGTCTGAGCAATGGTTGCAGTGTGGCGCTTCAGGTTCTTGGGTGCCTTAAGCCACCCACTGAATTTATACTAAAGCAAATACTTGATCTAGCTGCTTTCCAGTACCTGAAGGGATCCTACAGGAAGGCTGGAGAAGGACTTTCAGTTAGGGTGTCCAGCAATGGGACAAGTGGGGATGACTTTAAACTGAGGGAGAATAGCTCTAGACTGGATCTCAGGAAGTTCTTCAGTACAAAGGGTGGTGAGACTCTGGAACAGGCTGTCCAGGAAGGCTGTGGATGCCTCCTCCATGGGGATATTCAAGGCTAGCTTGGGTGAGGCCTTTGAGCAGCTGAGTCCAGTTGAGAGGAGTCCCTGCCCATGGTGGGGAGATAGGAGTAGAAGAACTCTGAGGTCACTTTCAGCCTAAGCCATTCTGTGATTAAATTCTTAGGCAGACCACTGAAGCACACATTTCATCTCATCATTCCTGAGAGCAATGTTCACCTTCTGCACGCTATATGGATCAGGGCCTGAAGAACTTGAAAAGGCAACACAAACTGCTTGTATTTATAGTAAGATCCAGAGCTGCAGTAAAACTAAACTGTCTTTTGTCTTTTTTCTAACCTAGGCAGAAGCTTCCAGTCCTGAGAAGAGCCTGCCAGGACCCTCCTGAGCTGTGTAATATAGCTGTATAAGAGAAATACCTTCTATACAAATCGGTTTTGTACTTTTAGATAGAACTATCTACTTTTTCAGCAGTTCTGTGAATTGACTTAAAGCAAAGAAAGTCTGTGGATTTGAACTGGCTGGAGTTTACCTTGGAATACCTTAGAAACTCTAAATGTGATGCAGCAATGCTGGATTAAAGTCAGCCTGGACTTAACCACAGCCTGTCTGCCTTTCCCAAAAGGAAAAAAAAAAAAAAAGCTGGATTTCACTACACCTGGGTGCACCTCAACTTTCATACTGAAGACAGATTCCTTCCAGAAGTTGAGTTTGTTAGTTTAAACAAAAAACAACCAAACAATAAGTTGTTCATTGTTGCTTTTAACTGTTTTTAACAATTGGTTGGGCAGTACTATCTGTATATTTGAACTCAGTTTTTCCTACAATACCTATCACAATTCATCTTTTTTTTTTCCAATAAATAAAAGATAAACTGCTTCACTTGACCATTAGTATGCATTAATGAGGTGGACTGTGAGTGGTTTCAGAGTGTGGATCAGGAACCCAGTTAAATAAAGCCCTGTTAACAGTTTGTTCCACCCAACTAGTAAGTGTCCTGTCAGCTTATCACATGGTTTACATAGGATGGGTCTGGTCTTGCAGTCCTAACATAGGCAACATTTGGATGGACCTGAGTGAGAGCTTTTGTCCTGGAGGCTGTAGGGGATTCCCTGCTGTTCATCTATGACTAGTTATGAAAGCATATTGCTAGTAAGTCATAGAATCATAGAAGGGTAAGATTAGAAGGGACCTCGAGGATCATCTAGTTCCTACCAGGTCAAAACTCAAGTCTCCCACAGTCCTGGTTGTGCCCCACGTCATTTCAGAGATTCATGTATGTGTTTGTTGTTTCACAAACTATAAGAGATGCAAAGGTTTGGGTGTGATAATCTCTCTGGAAAAGCTGCAGGTGATTGGAAAGGTTTCTTTTATTGGCATGGCTGCATTAAGCACAATGCTAAACTTTATTCCCTGTTAAGAAATGAAAACCTTTCTGACCATATTTTACCCCAAACCAAGTGCTAGCAATCATTCCATAGGCAGGTAGAACAAGCCACTGAAGGAAGCAAGTTCCAGCCATGGCTTTCAGACAGAAATCCAGCTCTGGGTGGCTGAGGTGGTTGTAATTCAAGGGGAAAATGTGAAGCCTTACATTCAATGGTTTACAGTGTCTGTTCCCTAGGAGCAGCCTGAAGTTCAGCAGATGAGTTCAGAGCAGCACACGCTCCATCATCTGGAGGCAAGGGAGAACTGTAGGACATGGGCTTGTGTTTTCACAGTTGTTCCTCGCAGATCTAGGTGTTCCCACTTAAATATTGGGACCTTGTGCTGCCAGTGTCAGTAGGAGCAGGGTTAGGTCCATCTTGAGTCATTTTGGAAATGCTCATCCCAGTTGCCCAGTTCTCCAGACGGGAGCTGCTGGAGGTGGCTGATGCGGCACTGCCGTCCCTCCTTGGCAAGCAGCCCCTGTATCAGTCCCTGGTGGCCAACGTGTTGGTGCTCAGCCACATGGGTACTGTCCCAGTTGTAACCACTGAGGCACTTCACTGCTGATTAAGAGAGAGGCTCAGTTAAGGCTGTCAGTAAAGAGGTTGCTGTCAGGGCAGTGGCCATGCTAGAAATGTTTAGAATGGGGAAATGAGCTCATGCGACTTTCCCTGGGGGTTTCTGCTGGCTCTCAGCTTCCCCTTTTGAAAAGTGGAAGGATGGTCCAATGCTTCTTCCCTGGCAGCTCTCTTTAGGAAGCACTTAACTTCCCAGCTGCCTGTCCAGCAAGGCTATAAACACACACATACACAGATACATATATATATACACCCCACTGATGGATCTCTTAGGGCTCCATCCAGATGAGGGCGAGGCAGAACTGTGGAGATGAGTAATTGCAGGCTGCTGCCTTGTCATGTATGTGACAGCAGAGTGGGGACATTCTGCAGCTATGTGTGCAGGAGCTGAGAAAGAAAAGGAAAAAAGAAGTGAAAACTGGTTTACTGGAAGGACTGGGAGTCCTTATGCAATGCTGGGAGTCACAGGGGTGGTGTGTGTTGTGTCTGTCCTCCTGCTGGGCTTGCACCAGTGCTGGTGGATGTGTTGGGTTGTTCAACACAAGTCTATTTTTGTCTCAAGACTGTCCAGTAGAGAAATCAAACTGACAAAATAATTGCACCAGTATTTGCTGCACCTTCCACATACTGATTTTTATATTCAAAAAATTATATCTAGAGAGAGTGAGTCCTACTGGGTATCAGAGTTGTAGATGATGACCATGTATGAAAATCTCATTTCCAAACAAGTAATCCATGAGGTGTGTCACTCTTTGGATATTGAGTGGCAATGCCCTAAAACCCCTTGGCTGTACTAATGAACAAGTAAATAAATAAAATTGCAACCTCTTACCAGAGCTCTGAATGTTTTTTGGTCCAGCAGAGATGCTTTGTGTTGTTGAAGCAGCAGATTAAGTATTTATTCCTCAGGGTTTGTTGAGCTTCGGAGGCCCATCCTGTGCCTTGGGTTGGCTTCCTTCTTGTCCATAGGAATTTTGGACCCATGTAGAGTAAGATCCAGGGTGTCCATGGTGGAGCCTGGAGTTCCTGGGGTTCAGCACCGTGGCATTTCTCACAGTGGTAACCATCAGATGTCAGATGAGGTCTAGCACCTCTGTTGTGCAGCAGCTGGCTAGTGTTTTCCCCTTGGGATTTGAAGTTCTCCACATACAAAACTTGAGCCCTTTCTCCTTTTTGTCTTTCCATATCTGTCCTGTCCTTGAGGGAGTGCCCAGGAAGAGGGCAGACTCCTCCTGGTCCTTATGGAGCTTGTAGTTCACACACAGCGATGCAAGCAAGGCCTCCCTTAGCTCTGGGTTGTGAATCAAGCTTAAATTTAAACCTGCCAAGCAATCAAAAATGAACATTTGGAGCAAAGTGAGGGTGGCATTCCTTTCTGCAGCTGCTGATTTTCAGCAGGTTCTGGTACTGCTTTTGGGTGCAGCACTACAAGGAAGAGAACATTCCATTCACCTAAGAAACTGAGCCTCCAGCACTTCATCTTCAGTAACCTTGCTGGAAATCTGTCACCTGAAGTCCTGTATCTGCTGCTTCTCACTCCAAAGCAGGGGAGCATTGCTGCAAAACACAGGTACCATGGTTCCACCTGGAGCTCTCCAGTGGAAGTTCTCCATCTCTCAAAAATCAGGTCCTGCATTCAGCTGTCAGCCTCGTTTCTCAAAGCATGGATCCGGTTATGAGCTCCGTCAACTCCTCTTGCTTTCCAGATGGGTTGTTACTCCTCCCACAGTTCCCTTCCAAAGTGATGCTGACAATCTGTGGGGCAGCTGGGGGAAACACTGAGCAGTGGATGGCACTGAGCTACAGGCTGTGTCTCACTGTGAGCTCACCCCATCGCCAAGCTCTGTCTCATTTCTCGGGTCACACGATAGGGAACTCCTGAGGAAACAGGAAGAAACTGAATTTCAAGATTTCCAGTAATGCTCTGTCTGAGCAGCAGTTTTCAGTTGTGTACAGACAAATGTAATTATGCAATTAGTTCATGGTGGCTTGCATGAGATGCAGAGATGGGATGAGTGGGGATGGATTGAAGCTCGAGGAGGGCAGATTTAGATTGGAGATTAGGAAGAAATTCTTTGCAGTGGCAGGGGGGGAGCCACTGAACAGGTTGCCCAGAGAGGTGTTCAAGGCCAGGTTGGATGAGGCTTTGAGCAGCCTGGACTAGTGAGAGGTGTCCCTGCCCATAGCAGAGGGATGGAACTGGATAATCTTTGAGGTCCCTTCCAGCCCAACCCATTCTCTGGATCTATGAATCTGACTGTTGGCAGAGCAGAACCCAAACAGCCCTGAAGGGACATTTTTAATGTATCATTTGTATCATTTTGCCTTCCACACAGGGAAGTCTCCACATTTAAATGACCAATCTCAGCAGCTGCAAAGTGCCATTCTTGAGATTCAGGGAAAGACTATGGTTAGTATTTGATTTTTTTTTTCATGTGGCCAGAGCAAGCTTTTGCCTTTACAGCTCATGAGGGCATCAGAGACTGACCCTGTGCCATGGTTTAATGTTGATGGTCAATGGAAAGAACCCTTCTTGTTTGCACTGGTGTTTTGGGGATCTGCTTGCCAGCAACAGGGACATGGGTGCTGCCTCACCCTCAGCTCATCTGTTTGAGGGTGGCTCTGGGCTTGCTCTGACAGCCAGCTCGCAGAAGGTGTTGGCCTGCCAGGGACACCAGCTGCCCCTGAGCTCCTGGAGGGTGTGTGGCAGAGGGACTTGGCAACAGAGCCCAAGGCTTGATGCTGGGCAACTGGCTGGAGCTGGACTCTTCCCATGGGAAAGCAGCACTGGCTCCCTTTGTCATTGAGAGTGCCCTTGCTGGGGATGAGAGTGCTCCTGAGTGCTTCTTTGCCTGTCAGCAGTGTGGGATTGATCCATGCAGCCCTCCCAGCCCTTCTGCTCAGGGCTGGGAGAGGAGGAGGAAGAGGATGCTGGTGCTGCTTCAGAGGGCTTTGCAAGGGACCCCCATGCTCTTCTAGAGGGAGGCAGGGGTCCATCTCCAGCCCATCCTGGGATCCCCTGTGACCAGTGCCCAGATATGGCAGAGAGCAGAGCTGCAGTGCTGGGACTGGCTCAGGTCCTTGGGGGCTGCTCAGGGGAGTTTTTGGTAGCAGATTTTGGGGAAGCTATAGGTGACTGAAAGGAAACAGTGATGCAAGGGCAGGAGCTCTTGCATGCACAGCCCGAGACTGCTGCACCCTGCCTGTGCCACATCCCCAGCCTCCCCACCTGCCCTAGGAACGTGGGACAGTCTCCCATCAACACAGAGGATGGTGCTACCATCCCTGGGCTTGGGCAGTGTGCTGTGTGCCTTACTGAGCCCATCCAGCTCTACATGAGAGGGTAAAGACTCCTCAGCTTGCCATTGCCAACCACATTGCCATTACCAAGGACTTGTCTGTCCTTGGCTCTCTGCTGAATGAGTGCTGCAGCATCCAGTGCCATCATGGGCCAGTGTTGGGGGTCAGAGGGGCCACCTGGGGCAGCTGACCTGGACCTTCACTGTCCTCTGATTTCAGAGCTGCCTCCAGGGCATCCTCAAGGCCTCCCTGCTACCCACCTCCTCCCAGCCCTGAAGTCACTGGAGTGCTTCCCCAGGGGAAGCAGGGACTCAATACAAACCACAGCAGTGCAGAATTGGGGGTGTGCCTGCTGCAGGACTTCCTCTTCCCTGGGCTTTTAGCAGCAGAGTGAGGCTGTGGGAGGCAGAGGGAAGAGCAGAGGCTGCCGAGACGCCTGGGCAGGAGCAGGAGCAGGAGCAGGAGCAGGAGCAGGGGCAGGAGCAGCAGCAGGAGCAGGAGCAGGGGCCCAGGCAGGGCCTCACGGCTGGGAGCAGCTATGGGGGATGCCTTCATCCGGCACATTGAGCTGCTGGGCTACGAGAAGAGGTTCTTCCCCAGCCAGCACTATGTGAGTACATCCTGACCTTTGGGCATGCTGAGCAGTGAGGGTTGGCCAGCAAATTTCCTTAGATAAATGTGGCTGAGGGTCTGAGGATCCATTGGAGGGGGGGAGGTGTGTGTGTGTCATTGCTCGGTGGCATGAGCTGGAGGTGACTAGAGGTTAAAACGTTCTGAAGACACAAGATTTTGGCACCAGCTCTGCAAATTGTTGGTTACTTTCCAGGCTTAGAGCTTTGCCTACCTGTCTGGATGTTTCTGTCTCCTTTCCACTCCTGCTGAGCTTCCTTAGTGCCGAGTTTGCTGTCCGGGCAGAGCTACTCATTTTGAGGTGGTGGAAGAAAAGCAAAACATAAATTTTTCTGAAACTGAAACATCCACGGGGCTGCCTGAGGGCTTTGGATGCAGGGAGGTGTGGGGCCCAGATGCAGCACCTCTGCTTTGTCCCTCAGGTCTACATGTTCCTGGTGAAGTGGAATGACCTCTCAGAAAAGCTCATCTACCGCCGCTTTACGGAGATATATGAATTCCATGTGAGTGTTTAAACTAAAGGAAGGGAGATTTAGGCTAGAGGGAGGGCAGGCATCTTTTGCACTGAGGAGAGTGAGCTCAGGTTGCCCAGAGAGGTGGGAGATGCCCCATCCCTGCAAGCATTCCAGGTCAGGTTGCCTGGGGCTCTGAGCGACCTGCTGTAGTTGCAGCTGTCCCTGCTGACTGCAGAGGGGTTGGATTGGGTGAGCTTTAGAGGTTCCCTCTAACCCAAAGCAGTTTGGGATTCCCTGATCCTCACGGCTGTGCCTGGCTCTGCTCCACAGAAAGTGCTGAAGGAGATGTTCCCCATTGAATCCGGGGACATCAACATGGAGAAGAGGATCATCCCACACTTGCCAGGTGAGGGGCAGGTGCTGGGGCTGGGGAGTGAAGCAGAAAGTGCAGCTGGTTGGGAAATCCCCCAACAGGCTGAGCTCTGCAGGGTGAGCTCTGCAGACAGACTCTGACACAGGTGCTTGGTGCATTTTCTGTTCCTGCTCACTGGGCTTGAAACCCACATTGCAGAAAGGTCTGAGCAGCTGCAACAGTTTCTCCCAACAGCCCCACAGACCCTGTTTTTGCTCCCCAGATTCCAGAAAGGTCTGAGCAGCTGCAGCAGTTCCTCCCAACAGCCCCACAGACCCTGTTTTTGCTCCCCAGATTCCAGAAAGGTCTGAGCAGCTGCAGCAGTTCCTCCC
>WBNM01041416.1:30952-61748 GCA_013399055.1 Ramphastos sulfuratus
CCCCTGTTTTCGCTCCCCCGATTCCAGAAAGGTCTGAGCAGCTGCAGCAGTTCCTCCCAACAGCCCCACAGACCCTGTCTTTCATGCCCAGCAGCTGAGCACCCCAGAGACACATCCCACAGTATCAGCTGTGAGTCCTGGCTGGTGCAGTCTGGCTTTAGGGAGGCTAAGCTGAGCTGAGCCCTCTTTGGGGACACCATCACTGGGTTTGGTTTTAGTGCCCTTATGGCAACACAGAGGTTTTGTAAGAGGAAGAGAATCAATATGTCCACAATGACAGGGAATTAACTCCTGATCCAAACAGCTGACAGTTTGTTCCCAAGGTCAGCAAATTTCCCCTTTTTATTGGATTTCCTGCTTTAAAGGAGGTAGGAATGAGCATGAGAAAAAGCTGTGGGTTGTGGTCAACACCTCCTGAGGAGCACTAAACCTTCACCAGGCAGCAGCGTGTGTGCCAATTCTGGGGTTCTCCCCTCAGGGCTGGACTAACCCTGCTGTGCCAGGACCCTCCTATGTATGGCCATGCTGGGGCTGCTGGAAGTAGTGTTGGTCCTGTTTGGGGAACTGAAAGCACTGGGGACAAGGCAAGCCTCAGGCTGCTGCAAGGGGTGTGGGGCTGTCACTTGCTGCACACAGAAGCACCTTCACATGGGGATCAATGCTGCTGAAAACTGAGGCTGCCAGGGGCATTCTGGAGCCACTCAGTCAAGAGTGGCTGCAGCGGGACTTGTGCCATGGGACAGAGGGATGTGCACATCTCCCCTGCCCACAGGCTGGTCCCATGAGCCTCTCCTTGTGCCCCAGTGCAGCTGCTGTATTTGCAGTCCAGCAGCTGAGCATGGATGTGGGAGGTCTCCTGTAACTGAGGCAGAGCTTGCAGGAGCCGTGCAAGGTTCGATAGGCTGTGGAGGATGAGTCCAGCTGCACACATTGCTGCCCATGGCACTCAGGCTGAGCACTGCACCACACTCACTTCCCCAGACAGCCTGCCAGAACAAGGAACCCACAGCCAAACAGCCATGGCCCTGCAGTCAACTTCTCCCCAGCTTTGTCAACACCGTACGTGCCCCTCTGTGCGTCTGCCAAGGCTGGTACTGGAGCAGTGATGGAAAAGATGGTGCCACACTCACTGAGAGCTTTGCCCTGTGGGCACCATGCAGCACCCTGGGGCCAAGCCCACTTGTTTTGGGGGCAAAACAAACGGTTCAGAGCAACCTGCTTAGGAAAGTTGTTGAAACAGGGCTGCCTGTCTGCTCACTCTGAGCCCCTCTCCCCTAGCCCCGAAGTGGTTTGATGGGCAGCGCTCAACAGAGAGCAGGCAGGGCACACTGGCTGAGTACTGCTACGCCTTGGTCAACCTGCCCCACAAGATCTCCCGGTGCCAGCACGTGGTCAGCTTCTTCGCGGTGCGCCACGACGACACGAGCCCTGTCACAGACAGCCAGTGAGTCCAGCCACCTGCCTGCAGCCTCAGCCCCAGGTGCTGGCAGCAGCCAGCCCAGAGGACACCGAGAGAAAGGGTTGGCATTGAGATGCCTTTGCTCTGACCTTCTAGGATCAGGAAGCCTGAGGTCTTCATCCTGCCGAAGGATGCCAAGAAAACCCTCACGGGTAAGAGGCCTCAGAGGGGTGCACGTGAGTGCCCTCAGCAGCAAAGCCCAGCAGGGGCAGGGATGGGGACAGGGGCAGCCATGCCACAGCAGATGCCCTGACTGAGAGCAGGGGCTCTGTGCCAGAGCTGTAGCTGGGAGGAAAACACAGCCTTGTGGGGAATGAGTCTCTGTCCTGGGATCCATCTGGTTTGGGTCCAGAAGAGGCTGGGTGAGCATTTTGGGATGTCCTAGGGCCCCTCCTGGCCTGCCTGGCATAGGGTATGGGTACTAGGGGCTGGAAAGGGGACATGTCTCACTTCTCCCATGCAGATATCACGGGGCCCATTGTCCTGCAAACGTACCGAGCCATCGCTGACTATGAGAAGAGCTCCACATCTGAGATGGCTCTACAAGCTGGAGACATGGTGGATGTGGTGGAGAAGAGTGAGAGTGGTAAGTGTCCACCCCCTCAGAGAGCCTCTGGGGGCCAAATCCTGGCCCCTGTTTCAACAAGGATGGGAAGTGCCCTGGCATCCTGCATTCAAACACAGCATGTGAGTTAGCTATGCTGGTCCATGGCTCAAAGAGTAGGTGGCTGTATCAGGGTCTCCTGATGCAGAGGAGAGGCTCAGAGCAAATGCAATCAGCAGGACTGAACTTCTTGGCACTTCCCACTCCTTGGGACAAGTTTCAGACACATGTGGAGCCACATGATGGTTAGCTTTGGCCAGGAAGGATGTGGGGCAATCCTAGAAAACTCTGCAACCTCCTTGTGTGCCTCAGCCTGTGAGGTTTCCTGCCTGGGAGGAAGCAGGATGAGCTGGCCAAGCTCCCTGCTTGCACCATCTGAAGAGAGACAGACTGGTCCTGATGCTCTCCCTTCCACCCAGCCTATGTGGGTGCCTGCAGCTACCCTGGCTGGGGCAGACCCCGTGCTGGTGCTTCCACAGTGCCAGCACAAGAGCCTCTGCCCACGGCTGCTTTCCTTGCAGGCTGGTGGTTTTGCCAGATGAAGGACAAACGGGGCTGGGTGCCAGCTGCCTATCTGGAGCCCATGGATGGTCCTGATGAGTCTGAGGAGCAGGAGCCAAACTATGCAGGTAAAATGCTGAGGTACCAGAGCGCTGCAGCTCCCCTCTGATGTGGCTCATCGAAAGGCCCCAGCCTGGAAGTCCACAATGAGCCAGACCATTGGATAGGGAGATGTTGCTGGACAAGCTGTCAGGAGGGATGAATCTTATGGTTCAGTGCCTGAGTGTAAACCTCAGGAGCTTCCCCTGACACACAGCTTGGCATTAGATGTTGTTTTGGCTTATCACAGATGCACATCTTCATCCTGTGGCTGTTCTGAGCTAGCTGGGTGGATGCTGGGTTGCTGGGGAAGCAAAGGAGCATGGCACAGGCTTTCCCTGGAACCTGGCTTCCACACTCCCCTTGTCAGCCCCCTGCATCACCCTGCTGTGACAGCAGGACCTTATTGCACAGAGCAGAGGGAGGATCCTCCAGACTCATGATGATTGCTCTCTGGGCTTTGTGTTTGTGGTTTCCAAAACACTGCCACAAACTCTATTAGCACAACACTTCCTTCTTCCTCTTTTAATCACCTGCGTTCTAAAGATGCTCTTCAGCAGAGAGCTGTGCTTCCCCTGCTTGCGCTCTCCTCCCTGCAGAGGTGCTGGAGGGGCTGGGACAAACCACTAACAAGCCTGGGGAAAGTCTGAATCCAAACTTGGAGACCTGAAGCACCATAAGTCTTGCCCCAAATGTAGGATAGATGCTCTGGTGCCTCCTCTCCTCAGCAGCTGGAGAGGCTGAGCCCCATCCTTGGGGTGGTAGCACCCAACCCTCTGTCCTGACTTTGTGTGCAGGTGAGCAGTACATTGTCCAGAAAAGCTACACGGCTGTGGAGGAGGATGAGCTGAGCCTCAAGGAGGGTGATGTCATTGAAGTCATCCACAAGCTGCTTGATGGCTGGTGGGTCATCAGGTAAGGGAAGCCAAGAGCAAAGCCTTGCAATGACAGGACAAGGAGCAATGGGTTTAAGCTAGCAGAGGGGAGATTGAAACTGGATGTTAGGAAGAAGTTCTTTCCAGTGAGGGTGGTGAGACACTGGCACAGGTTGCCCAGGGAGGTTGTGGAGCACAGAAGCACAGAATGTGATCTGTGAGTACATTCTGTGCTTCTGTGCTCCACAACCTCCCTGAAGGTGTTCAAGGCCAGGTTGGATGAGGCCTCGAGCAACCTGTTCTAGTGGGAGGTGTCCCTGCCTATGGCAGGGGGTTGGAACTGGATGAGCTTTGAGGTCCCTTCCAACCTTACCATTCTATGATTCTATAAAAGCAAGTAAGCAGGGTTGAGACAGAGGCAGCTGCCCCCCCCCCATCAGGGTCATTTAGTGCCACTGCCCAGCACTTCCTTCTGCAGACCCACTTCCAGTAGCTTGTGGCCTTGGCAAGTGATGAATGTTCCCTCATCCATCCAAGGAGGCAGATGGAAAACCAAAAAAATATCAGTTTTTCTGTCTCCAAGTATTCTGGCACATTTTGCTTTGCAGAAGCTCAGCTTTCAGCCCAGCCATGGCCTGCCCTGCAAACCTGGGCTTTCCCAAGGGGAACCCCAGCTGCAGCTGTGCTCTGGAGAGTCACAAATGGCACATTCACAGCAGGACCTGGCATGGCTGCATACCTTGGGGATCCTCCTGATCCAGCCTGTGCCCAGACAAGTGGCATTGGCAGGATCTCCTGATGTTTGCTGGCATGCTGGGCTGGAGGGGGAGGTGGGCCGGGGGGTAGAGAGTGTTTCTTGAGCACTCAGCAGCAGAAGTGTGTGGCAGGAGGGCCTGAGAAATGCTCCAGGAGCTCAGTGAAACCCTTAGGGCAGACAATATGAGTTGCTGATACCCTGAAAGCTGTGAGCTACTGCCATGTCTGCTACCTATTTGCTTTGTGGGACTCAAGCCACATTTTCAGGAGAGCCACAAGGCAGGGGAACAGTAAAAGCCCCTCCTTGCTGCAAGCAGCCCGAGAAAATAACCCAGCCAGCACCAGCTGGGGACAAGTGTGAGGAAGCTGGGGTTTCAGAGCCCCAGCTGCAAGTGACTTTGCTTTGTGTTGCACTGCAGGAAAGGTGAAACCACAGGTTATTACCCCTCCATGTACCTGCAGAAAGCTGGGGAGCCAAACACCTCTGTGAAGAATCAGCTGAGGAACCAGAGTGCTCCTCCACGAAGGTAGGAACAGCCCTGGTGGGGGGGGAGGAGGACTAAAGTTGTTCTTAGATGTTGCAGTAGTATGGGCAGGTTTTATTTCCAAATTAATGTAGTTTATCACTTTTGATATTAATATATTTCACCTTGCCATATAATTTATTTTTAATCAGGTTCTTCACACGGTCTTGGAAAATATTACACAGAGGAAGAACAGGGAGTCTAGAACACTTAAGAAATAGTTAGCAAAATACAAACACTAAACTTAATTGAGCTGGGAAGAGGTTTTTGTGGTCTATTATACCACTTGCCCACTGGAGTGGCTCCAGAAGCTCCTTTCTGCTTAAGGCAGAAGGCACTTGGATTCAGTTAGAGAGAGGCTTTAAGTATTCACAAAATATTATCTCCAGACTCCTGGAGCTGAATTATAGTTTCCAGACAGTCCCAAACACCTGAAGGGAGTTCTGTCAGTATCTTAATATCCTTTGAGATCTTTCCAGGCTCTAACAGAGTGCTGGGAGAGAGGCAAATGATCTCTGACCTGATCCTGGTTCCTCTTTGACTCAGAGTTGGCACAGAGGTTTGTAGAGGTTCAGGCAGGATGTCTTGTGGATGTGCAGATGGGCACAATGTGGCGCTGGCTGTGTGTGGCATGAAGGCACTTAATGCCTATTCCTGGTAAACTTAGACAAGGCAGCTTCCAGGTATACAAACCCAAAGTATCAAGGCTTGTTATTATGTAGCAGGTAGAGCATGGCAGGATGCAATGGCAGAGAGCAATGAGGCAGAAGCAATGGCAGAAGCATGATAAGGGAGAAGTGTGATAAGGCAGAAGCATGATAAGGCAGAAGCATGATAAGGCAATGGCAGAAGCATGATAAGGCAGAAGCAATGGCAGAAGCGTGATAAGGCAGAAGCGTGATAAGGGAGAAGCGTGATAAGGGAGAAGCGTGATAAGGGAGAAGCAATGGCAGAAGTGTGATAAGGCAGAACTATGATAAGGCAGAAGCATGATAATGCAGAAAGGTGATAAGGCAGAAACATGATAAGGCAGAAGCAATGGCAGAAGCACGATGAGGCAGAAGCACAGAGAGTATGATAAAGCAGAGCAGGTTGTGTTTGCCTGCTCATCTCTTTTTATCAGTGCAGCCTGAGACTTAGGGCTCCTTGGCCACAGATTAGCCAATCAGAATGTCAGTCTGCCAAGATTAACCATATTAGGTAAGGTCAGGGCTTGCTTTTACCTTTCTAGGGCAGAACACAACCAAGTGTATAAACACATGTGGGTACCCTGTTTCAAGGTGCAAGAGACGTGGTGGCACCAGGCTTTCATCTTCCTTTCCTGCAGTTGCTTTCCCCAACAGCAGAAGAGATGGGGAACAGGGAAACAATGTCTGGACAAGCCAGGGTATGATTAGGCCTATATTGGCCTTCCACAACATTAGAGGAGGGTGAAATGAAACCAGAAGATAATTTGTGGTGTCCCTTGCTTGCCCTGGCAATGAGGAGCTCCCTGGGAGGCAGCAAAATATTGCCAAGGGGCATGGTGGTGTTGAAGAAAGTGTGGCCATGGCATTTCAGGACATGGTGTCATGGCTGTGGTGGTGTTAGGTTGGCAGTTGGACTCGATGATCTTAGAGGCTTTTCCAAGCCAAACAACACCATAATGAAAAAAAGCTCTGTGCTCTGCAGCTTCCACGGGCAGAGACACCCCAGCACTTCTGATGCAGGACTGCAGCAGATCCTCCAGCCAGACGTATTTCTCCTTGTCCCTCTGCAGCAGATCCTCCAGCCAGATGTATTTCTCCTTGTCCCTCTGCAAAGTTTCTTTCCTGGGCTAATGAAATTTAATTTCCAAACTGGCCTTTCTCTTATTTCCTAAGTGCATCCACCAAACCTTTGAGAAGTGAGGAGAGATTTGACTAATCAGAGCTGCCAAATGGCCTAATCTGATGGGAGGATTCGAGCTAATGGAAGGGATTTTATTTTGATTAAAAAGATAAAAAGCAATAATAACTCATTAATTCCCAAGCAAAGAAAACTGCTAGGAACAGAGATTGCTGCTGCCTTTTCTTCCCTACAAGAAAACACAGCAGCCTTGCTGGAAAATCCCTCCAAATCCAGCTCTGCTGGAGCACAGATTGAGTGCCAGACAGTGTTAGGTGGCCTAAATTCACCTATCTGAGCACAGTGATGCTTACTGACACCCTTGGGGGGTTGAGGTGACCTATTTCAAGGACAGTGACTTGCACCCCATGGTAGATGTTGTCACTGTGGCACTGGTGGGGGCAGCCAAGGTGAGCCCTGTTGCAAAGGTGGTAATCTGCTGTTGTGGGTAAGAGCTGTGTGATGAAATGTGGAGCCTGCTCACACCAAAGGAGGGCTGAAGGCAGGGGAGCTGCTGCCTTGAGAGGAGCAGGAGGGTGATGCCATGGGATGGATGTCAGAAACCACCTCTCTCATGCCCTCATAGTATAGACTGAGAAGTGGCCTCAGCCTGTCTGCCTGGGGACAGTCCCTGATGCTGGGAGTTCCCCTGTGGCAGCTGCCACTGCACAGCCCCCTGCTGCTCAGCCTCTCACTTCTCTCAACAGTTTCTCTGCTGTGGATCCCACACTGTACATTCAGGAGCACATTGGTGTGTACCTCACACTGCTCCCCTGGCCCAAGGAATTGAGCTTTGGGCATTGAGAATCCATGCCAAACCCCACACCAGGGCCTTAGTTTGCAGCCAGCAGAGATGCCATATGTGTATGTCTGTCCACCCACCCATCCACCCACCCATCCATCCATCCATCCATCCATCCATCCAAAGGCAAAGCTAAGATCAGCTCCAGCACTTTCTTGGGCTGTGGGGAAAGCTCCGTGCTCATCTTCGCTGCTCCACCTTCTGTCCCCATTGTTACTTTCCAGACCTGTGCTCATGCTTTACCCTTCAGTATTTGCTCCCAAAGCTACTCTCCAGCTGCCTCTCAGACACTGCATTGTGTGCTACCTGCAGCTGCCTTTGCAGGCTGGCACCCACCTACTGCCTTCCACTGGGCAAAACCGAAATGTTTGGGTTTGGGTGAGGCAGAGGAGGAAGAATGGAGTGGAAATCTTTATGAGGAGTGAGAGCTGCTGGCAGAGAAGTGGAGAATTTTGTTTCTCACTCACTGCAGGTCCACCATCCGAAATGTGAAGAGCATCCACAAGCAAGGTCGGAAGCAGATCAGCCAGGAGACCTACAGGAGAAACAGCAAGAAGTACATCCAGAGCAGGAGGAACATGAAGGAGAAATTCCAGAACAAGGCCAATGTCATCGGTAAGTCCCAGCAGGGCCTTTGCCCTGGACATGGGCCAAACCCTTGCAAAAAGTCCTGCCCATGCCCTCCAGTGCTGGTTGCTGGAGCTGTGGTGCAAGCAAAGAAGCCTGGGAATCCCTGTGTCACTCTGAGGTCTGGAGGGAGAGTAGCAAATGGCTCTTCTTCTCTCTAAATCCCTCTGCACTTCACATCCCAAGGTCAGGCTGTCCCTGTAGGGCAGCACAGCCTCTGGTTCTGCCCCATCAGAGGTGGGAGATAATGCAGCAGCACAACACATGTAGGTCACATGCTGCTGTCCACACTTCTGCTATGGGGAAAGTGTGCACAGACAGGTGTTTTTTTCCCAAAATCTCTTACCTGTGGTCTGGCAGAGAGGGAGCAGCACACATGGTGGCATTTCTGCCCTTGGTAGGTCCTGGTGAAGGTGAGCCCACATTCAAGGCCCATGCTTTCCCTCGGTGCACCTAAGCTTCCCTGTGCTGCTGTTGGTGTTCCCATCACCCTGCATGTTGGCTGTCAGCAGAGGGAGGTGGAGCATAAAGGAGGAGGCTGCTGTTGAGGTAGATCCTTTAGATCTGGTAATCCCTGTGCAGGACCTTCACAACAGAGAGCAGCAACTTGCACAGACCTAGCATTGGGCCTCCCTCCTGAGCAGAGCTCCCAGCCAGGAACTCTGACTCACCTCTACCTCTGCTCTCCCCACAGTTGAGAAGAACGAGCAAGAGGAGAACAAGCCCAAGGCTCAACCTGCTGTTCCTCCCCGTCCCAGCAAAGACCTCATCCTGAACCGCTGTACCGAGAGCACCCGCAGAAAGGTCCTCTGACCCCTCGGCCCCCGACTCCAGCCAGCTGATGGCTCACCTCTGCCAGCTCCTGCACAGCCAGGGCTCAGAGCCAGGCCAGGGGATCCAGGTGGCTCTGGCAGCATCCTGGGGAGCTGCTGGCTGGATCAGTGCAGCTCAGCACCCATCTTCACCCACAATGCCATGAGGACAGCTCAGCCTCACTCCACCAGCTCCGGGGTACTGAGGCTTCCACAGTCCCTGGGGACCCCTCACCATTGGACATTCTTTCATCCCCTATTTGTGTTTTGAACGATTTTGTGTTTTTCACTAATAAAGAAGAGACTTTTTATAGACAGATGTCAATCTCTGCACAGACAGCTGGCCAGTGGAGACCTCAGGGAGCAGCATGCTGGCAGGAAAGGCTTTTCGCCCATGCACACCAAGGCAGGGCACTGGGCAAGAGTCTCTCGTGAAAGATGTCAATGGGAATGAAAATGGGATAGGAGGACAAAAGGACTGCACCTTCCTCCTGGACAGTGGCTGACTTTGCTCCCTCTCATGGAAAAAGAGGGCTCAAGGTGTGAAGGGTGCTGGGTGAGCAGCACAGGGTCTGCAAGGCTGCCATAGTGAGGGGCAAGCAGCATGCTGGTCCCTCCTTGCTGCCTCACAAAGAGCCACTGTGGTGAGACACCAGCACCTCCAGAACAGGGCTGCTTTGCAAGACACAGCCAGTCCTGCCACTGTCATGCCAGGTGGGTTCAGGTTTGGGTTTGAGGCTGGGTTTGATATGTGTATGGGTATGAATGTGGGTTTGGGTCTAGGTGTAGGCTGGGTCTGGATTTGGGTCTTGTTTTAAATCCGAGTTTAAGCTTGGGTCTGTGTGCTGGTTTGAGGCTAATTGGAATATTTTAATGAGAAAAATTAGATTATAGGCTATGAAAAGAAAAACAATGGTGATGTCTACTTCACTCATAGGTTTGCTGAGATGTATGAAAACAAGGACACGAACATGGATAAGACAGTCTGTCTGCTGGGGTCTGTGTTTCCTCCCTGGGTTTATGCTGTTCTGCTTGGATCTGTGTAACCCAACTAATCATTCTGCTTCTAACCCCCCTTGCCAATCCTTCCAGCTCACCTTGCATGTAAGGCAGACTCTGGGATAAGGTAGAGGGGTGGGAAGAAGGTGGGAGGGTGGTTGGGAGCCCCTCCTGGGGACTCTGATTTCTGGGAGGGAGATTGTGTTTCTGTATTACCTTTGCCTTGTATATAACTGTAAGTATTTATAATATATTGTAAATATCTGCTTGTATATTGTGCTAAGCTGTGAATTAAGCTTCATTCCTTAACTTCCAGCTGGCTGAGTCTAGTCTGGGTGATTTCTTTGAGTGGGGGGCAGATAAGTCCCAAACCATCACAGTCTAGATCCAGGTTAAGGTCTGGATTTGGATCTGGGAATAGGTTTGGGTCTGGGTTAGTCTCTAGGTCTGGGACAGAGTCTCTATCTGAGTCTAGGTTTAGGTTTGGGTCTGGTGTTGGGTTTGGGTCTGCATTTAAATTCGGGTTTGTTTCAGAGACTGTCCAGGTCAGGGTCAGGGTCAGGGTCAGGGTCAGGGTCAGGGTCAGGGTCTGGGTGGGCCCACTCTCTGTAGGCCGCCATTGCCCCTTTAAGAGAAGCGCGTCCCGCCGCACACCGCCGCGGCCGGGCGCATGCGCGCAGTGGTGTCGAGCCGGCGGCGGGGTCGCAGGTGAGAGGTCGGCAAGATGGTGGCGGCGGCGGCCTGAGGGGCCCAGGAGGAGGCAGCTGGAGATGTGGGGAGCCCTGAGGGGAGCGCGGCGTCCGCCGCCCGCCCTCCACAGGGGTCTGGCCAAGCCGGCGCGCCCGCAGAACTTCCGCCAGCTGAAGGAAGCCGACGAGAGCGCGCCGGTCTTCCAGTACGTGGGGAAGGCGGCCAAGCGGAAGGACCGCGTCTTCGTGTGGGGCTTCAGCTACTCGGGCGCCTTGGGCATCCCCAGCTTCGTGAAGCCGGACGCGGGCTGGAAGAACCCGCGGCGTATCCAACCCACTCCTTACCGACTGGAAACGGAGGAGAAGGTGGGCCCGGGGCGGGGAGGGCGGCTCCGCTGTGCCCCGGCGGGGTGGGCGCAGCGCTGCTTCTGTGGCACCCTCTGCGCAGGCCCAGTGCATCTCATAGAATCATAGAATGGTAAGGTTGGAAGGGACCTCAAAGATCATCTAGTTCCAACCCCCTGCCTTAGGCAGGGACANCTTTGATGCCCAATTCAAAGAAGGCTGGAGCAAAAGGAGTTAAAAGAGTGTTAATATCTCCCTGTTCATTGTTTGGGGTTTTTGTTTTTGTTTTTTTTTTTTTTTGATCTGCTGATGTGCAAATAGGTCTTCCTGAATGGGTCCAAAATAATGCAAAATTAAAAGGAAAACAAAGCTTTAAGGCAGTAGTGTTGGACTTGGCTTTGTGCTGTTGTGCTTATCACTGAAGAGAGAGTTTATGCTCATTCTTGCACAAACCATACACCCCCTGGGTTGGGGCCATATTGGGATATAGCTTAGTGGAGAGTGAATGCTGGTGACTAAATGGCATGAGGTGAAGCTTGCTTTGTAAGTGACTGATGTGGGTTTTGTTTGTCTTCAAAGATATCCTCTGCTGCCTGCGGTTATGGATTCACACTGCTGGCCTCTAGTACCACAGACATCACCAAAGTGTGGGGCATGGGGCTCAACAAGGACTCCCAGCTTGGATTCCAGAGAAGCAGAAGAGATCGAAGTAAGATGATGTGGGAAGTTTGATATTAGAAGGCATAAAACAATCACAGAATTGTCAGAGTTGGAAAGGACTTGAAAAATCAGCCAGTTCCAACCCCCCCTGCCATGGGCAGGGACACTAGATCAGGTTGCCCAGAGCCATATCCACCCTGGCCTTAAAAACCTCTGGGGATGGAGCCTTCACTACCTCCCTGGGCATCCTGTTCCCATGTCTCACCACCCTCATGGTGAAGAACTTCTTCCTAACATCCAATCTCAATCTACCCACTTCTAGTTTTGCTCCATTCCCCCCAGTCCTGTCGCTACCTGACGTTCTAAATAGTCCCTCCCCAGCTTTCTTGTAGCCCCCTTCAGATACTGGAAGGACAAAATCTTCAGGGGGCTTTGATTCAGAGTGTGAGGGCTTGGGTTTTTTTATCCCATAAGAGAGTCCTTTTTTTTTTTTAAGCTTATCTGTGTTTTTGTGTGCTTTGTAAGGTCAGAGTATGCATCTACTCTATGCACTGCTTGGATGTAACTAAAATCTAAGTATTAATTGTGCAGCTTTGTGTGTGTGTTGGTTAAGGTGTTACTTTGAATCTCTAGTTTGATAGTAGGCAGTGAATTAATGAAACAATTTGGGCAAGAAGGTTCAGTGACTTCTGTTCCCTTTGTACCTATAATTTCTTTTCCCACAGAGATCTTTCTGTGTAGTCATTGGAATCTATTTTTTCAAGTGTTATTTAATTCCCAATTACGTTTTGAGGAAAAGTAATGTTATCTGTTCATTCTGTCTTGTACCAGGCTCTCAAACACATTTAAGGGGATGATTTCTGTGCAGAATCATAGAATGTTTTGGGTTGAAAGGGACCCTCAAAGGTCATCTTGTCCAATGCCCTTGCAGTGGGTAGGGACATATCCAACTGGATCAGGTTGCTCAGGGCCCTATCAAGTTTGACCTTGAATATCTTCAGAACATTGAACTTAAAACAGATCCGAAAACCACAAACTACTTCACTTGCAGAATGGCTGTCTCTAACTGCTTGAAAATGTTTCTCCATGAACAATTAGGGAAAACAACATTAAAAGCCTTTTTTTAACCCCCTCTTTATAATGTATAAGAGCATAATCTATTACAGTATGGTGAATCTGATATGGGCAAGAGGTCTGAAATTGGGGTTGCTGCTGCTTCATCTTTAGCTTCCCACAGACAAGCTTTGTATTTGCTGCTGCAACTTCATCTGTTTTTAAGCCAAACTATTGCTATTTTACTCTCACCCTCCTCTTCCTTAGCCACCCCATTTCCTCTTTGCACTAGAATACTTCAAATACTGGTGATGAGCACCACAAGTTCCAGCAGCTCGTGTCACTCTGCTGGAAGGAACAGAGAGAAAAGAAAAGGTTTTCTGTTTCCACATCACTTTAGACAAATACAAACTTTCCTGAAAGGCCAGCTCCTGCTGTGTTGCACAGCAAACTCCCACTGTTTGCAAGCAGCCAGTCCTTGCATCAAGCAGTGTCTTGCTGTAAAAGGATATGTGAAGATTTGCTGCTTTTTTTTTTAACTGCAGGCAGTGAGAACTAGTTACAGCACTGCTGCATGTGAGCAGAATACTGCTTTGGGTCCTCTGGGCTTTGATTTCACTTTGTGCAGTAGCTTTCTTTGATATCAAAGCTTTTTATCTCCCCTTAACCTTTTCCCTGGTACTGATTTATGTTTTGCTGTTCTTTTCTCTTTTTTTCCTCTCAGTTGACTGTACCTGATTACATATTCTTCAAGTTACTAAGTCTTCTTCTAGTACAGCCTGTCATTTTCCTCCCCAAACCTTAGATCTCTTATCCCCTGTGGAGCCAGGCTAACTAATGTTTCTCACATTCCTTTTTTTCTGGAAGGGCCTTTAATCTACTGTTCTTTAAATATGAAGCCCTAAGCCTTTTTTTCCTTCACCTTTTGGGCTGTCTTTCTGTGGTTGCTGCTGTGGTACCTTGTTTGCAGTATCCTCAGTTGCACAGAGTACTTAGTTTGAGCTTGGTGTTAAGCTCTCTAGTAATCCAGCCTTAGTCACCAAGGTGGTTGAATATATGGCTGAGAGTCTCAGGTTCTTGGTTCTGGCTGCCTGGAGCCTTAATACAGTTCAGCCCTAGGTGTGGTGGGGTTTTGATTAGGCAGGGATCCTGCTGGCTTTAGTTATCCCACTGGCTTTTAACTCCATCCATTGGATGAATCCCAGTCAGCCTTTTGCTGATTTTATTATGTTGGTCTTCTGAAACACGTCTGTGTTTGTAACCAAAGAGAAGTGAGTGTGTGTGTACAACAGGGTTGGCAAATACATGCTGGATTTGCTGTGTGGAAGCTGCTGACTTTGTAACCTTGTCTCCTTTCCTTCAGCTAAGGGCTATGAGTATGTCTTGGAGCCATCTCCAATTCCATTGCCGTTGGAGAAGCCACAGCAGACTCGAGTCTTGCAGGTGTCCTGCGGGAGAGCTCATTCCCTGGTCCTGACAGACAGAGAAGGAGGTATGGATCACCCGTGCTGGTGACAAGGGACAGCTGACTGTGCTTTTATTCAGAGCTCCAGACAAGACTGTCTCTGTCCTTTAGAGCCAGACCCCAGTGGGCAGTCTGCACCTGTGACTGTGAGGCAGGGAGCTGTAGGCCTTTCTGGGATTACTCCTTGGAGGGGCGGCCCTGGGCTGGTTCCTGTGCATTGAGCTCTGCTGGCTCAGTTTGGAAATGCTTTGGAAGCTTTTTCACTCCAAGTGCTGCAAATTATGATTTGTTTATCTAGCCCCAGGCCTCACTGAAGCATAGCCTGCTTGTCTTGTTCAGTCAGACGTGTTCTGTTTTGAATGGCTGTGCCAATACTCCTGTGTTACTTTCCCCTTCAAGCCCCAGAGTGCTGTGTTTATGAAAGCAATTAATTAATGGGCCTTTGTACAGAAGACCCTGGTTGTGAATTGGCTCTCCATGTCTCTGGGAATTTCCTGGTGCAGTGGCTTCAGTGCTGCACTGAACAGTCCAGTGCTGCTTATCAGTGGGTGAGCTGGTTGGCTGTTGATTTAAGGCTCCTGTGGGAGTGCTGATCTGTTCCTGAGTCTCCTTGGCAACAGTGGGATGAACCAGGCAATTACTGAGAAGCAGCCAGTGGGCTCCAGGTACTGCTACTCTGCCTGCAACATATCCCTGGGATGCTGTTGACAGAAATGGATTCAGTCACTTGAATTTCAGTGGACTTGGTCTGAAGAAAGCTTATGCCAATTTTTACAGTGCTGCATTCCACCTTTCAGGCTGAGGACTGCATGAAATTGTTTTGTGTATCTGAAAGGAGGCTTTCAGGGGATTGAACAGTGACAAACCCAGTGCATTTTATTATTGTTTTCCAGTTTTCACAATGGGGAACAATTCTTATGGACAGTGTGGCCGGAACGTTGTTGAAGATGAAATTTACAGGTGAGAATCCTGAGATCCTGAACTTCCTTAATGTTTAAAACATAACTGCATGAAAACAACCCTATGAAAAAGCCTGGAAGTGGGGAAAAAAAATCTGGTAGGACTGGGATAAGGATACCATTTAGGATGAAGGAGGCTGAGAACAGGCTTTTATGCTGCAAGTGTCATAAATGGGTTGGCTTTATAGCCAGGCTGGGCACTAGCACTCCTCAGACCACACTGACAAAAGACAGAATGATGTCAGCATGTGGCAGTTTCACAGGACGTGGTGAGAAAACCCAGCCTTCATAAATTGCTTGAGGTAATTGGTGTTAGTAGTTGGTCTTTCTCCCTTTCACCTCTTGGAGTGCAAGTGCTATTTCTGAGAGTGTCAGAAATGCCATTTAATGATGAAAGAGGCACCCTTTTGTTGAATGTCTTTGCTGTAACTGCCTTTGAATCTGCAGTGCTTTTCCTTTAAAGGCTTTTTGTGAGCCACACCAAAGCATATTCTGAAAATGCTCTGTAAGACAGTAGTGATGTAAGTGGATAGTGGGAATAGATTGAATTGCTGATTCCCTGACATGGCCTAAAAGAGATCTTGTTCATTGCTGTCTCTCTGAGCCAGAAGATGTGGCCTGTAGAGTTTAAGAAAACAGCTGTAACTTATCTGACTTCTCTTTGCCTTGTTTCTACAAGTGAAGAAATTGGATTATTCAGAATTCCTGGTTTTGTGAAAGAATGACATGGATGTAACACTGCACTGTGTGTGCTCTGGGGTACCTGGTTAATATCCAGTGAGGTGTAGTGTTTCTGTGGGTGCTGCAGTGCTATCTAGTGTCTCTGCATTCTAGACTAAGGAATGTATTTAGGGTCACACCCACATGCAATTCCCAGCAGAGGTTGTATTTAAAAGTGACAGTTCTTCAATAAGAGAATGCAAATTACTTTCCTTCTCTGTGCAGTAATTTTACAGTAGAGCTATGCTCTTTGAATATGTAAGAAAACATGTGAAAGAAACTCTGCTCATGATAGCAAAGTGGCTTTCAGTAAAGGCAGGTCAACCTTCAGTTTTTCAGTTCAGTCCTCTGAAGTCTCTGTGTTCCCTTTTCTCTTTCTCTGGTTGGTTGGTGGTGTCCAGTGAAAGTCATCTAATTCATCAGCTGAAGGAGTTTGACAGCAGAGTTGTCCAGGTAAGAGGATTACCTGAACTGAATTCTAAAGGTGGGTTGATAACTGGCTGAGCAGCTGAGCTCAGAGGGTGGTTATCCCTGGCATGAGGAGCAGCTGAATGCCAGTAGCTAGTGCTGTATCCTGGGGACCATGCTGGCTCTGATCTGCTTAATGTTTTCACTGATGATCTGAGTGAACCCTCAGCAGGTTTGCAGATAACAAAAAGCTGGAGGAGTGGCTGATACTCCAGGTGATGGTGCTGCCATCCTGAGGATGGAGAAATGGGCTGATGGGAACTTCCATGAAGTTTAGCAAGGGCAAGGAGGCACTGCAGCACCTGTCCAAGGACAGCCTTGGACACTGCTGAGGCTTGAGGGCTAAATGGCTGGGAAGCAGCTCTGCAGAAAAGGTCCTGGTGGACACCAAGTTGACCATGAGCCGGCAGCATGGCCTTGCTGTAGAGAAGGGAAATGGAATCCTGGGTTGCATTAGGAAGAGTGCTGCCAGCAGGTGCAGGGAGGTGGTAATTCCCTTCTGCTCAGCACTGGTGAGGCCACACCAGACATACTGGGCTCCCTAGGACAAGAGAGACATGGACATAGTGCCTCCAAGTCTGCAGGTGGCTGCACTATTTCCTGCACAGTTCTCTGCTATGCCTGTGTCAGTGTAGCAGTGCTCTGTGGGCAAACATTGCTCCTGTTCCCTGCAGCATCCTGGAAAGGAAGGGTCATTCATTGAGGTACACATGATGAGAGTGTGCCATGGCACAGCTTAATGATGTTTTGAATTAGGTTTGTAAACTTCTGTTTGGATTTTTGATGCTTTTTATGTGTTTTCTTCCAAGGGGCTTCAGTAATTGGTACCTGTTGCACTTTGATGACAGCAGTGATGTGTTTAATATTCTTGGTAGTCACTCTTTTAACTTGTGGATTAAATCTCTTTCATCTTTGGCTAATTTTTAATGTCTGCTTTTGAAGATCTTGGCTTAAATTCACGCCAAGCCTGTGGCAGACATGATTGCTGGTTCAACATAAATGTCAGTTTGAGAACAGATGTGTTCCTAGAGTGCTTTCATGGCAAGGAATCAATAGCAGTTTGCAGCTGGCATTGAGAGCCATGTGGCAGCACTCTGTGAAGGGTGCTGCTTATTTACTCTTGGCTGGTTTATTGTGTGTTGTGCTGCTGAGTTGAGCTTTCTGTTAACTAGGCCTTGTTTTGGTTCTGAGAACAAATCAACTGCAGCATCACTTTCCTCAAATAAAACTCTGCTGTTGTCTGTGCTGTCTCGTGCTGTTCTCAGCCTTCCTTATCTGGCTGGGAGAGAAAAGTCAAAATCTGACTTGATGGGCATTGGAGAGGTTCATTGCTTATTTTGCTTGCTGGTAATGTTTTGTGTTTGATCCTGACCACCTTTCTGACTCTTTGTTTATGTGCAGGTTGTGTGTGGGCAGGACCACAGTCTGTTCAGAACCAAGAAAGGCACAGTCTATGCATGTGGATGGGGAGCTGATGGGCAAACAGGTAGGAGCTCAGCTCAGCTTGCATTTCAGTGAACTGATGGCTACAGCAGGCTGTCCTGACTCAGAGCTTGTGATGTTTGTCATGTGTGTGTGGACAGAATGGGCCTGGTGCAGATGTTCTTAATGCTCTTGTGTAACCAAACTGAGACAAACCAGATCATTGTAAAGCTTTAGGATGCTCTATTGATAGTCCAAGCAGGCCATCTGTGGTGAATCTGTTTAAAGCTTGTGAAGGGATGTGGAAATGGTGTGATCAGGTGAGATTTCTGGTTCTGTGTAGGCTTTGCCTTCCTGGTTCTCTGATTTCAGGGTCTGTTTTGCTTCTTAAACTCCTTTTGAAGTGACAGAGACCTTTGGCAGCTACTGCTGTCATAGCATGGGGTTTTGGGCCAGACTCTTCTTCTGGTGGCTTCTGCTGTCAAAGAACTCCAGGTGTGATTGTATAAAGTTGTTTTGTACTCCAGAGAGGTAACTTCGGCTGGCAGAACTGGTGTCTGTGGCTGCTTGTCCTTTGAAGCTGGTGGTTAAGAGATATGGATAGGAAGATAGGAAGACAAAATGCTCCTATGTAGGTGTTAAAAGTATATCTGGAAAAAGAATCCATCATCTTTCTACTTTATTCCTTTCAGGTCTAGGACACTACAACATCACCAGTGTTCCTACTAAGCTACAGGGTGACATTGCTGGAGTGAACATCATCCAGGTCTCTTCCTATGGGGACTGTTGTCTGGCTGTCTCAGATGAAGGAGATGTCTTTGGCTGGGGAAATTCAGAATACTTGCAGTTGGCATGTGTCACAGAAACCACACAGGTCAGTTGGCCTGAGGACCTGTTCTGATGTGTTTCAGTTCAGCTGCTGCACACACAGTTAAAAATTACTCACTCCTCTCTGCTCTGGGTTCTTCTGACAGCAGTGTAAATCAGTACAAGCTAACACCACCAGCAGGCTGGTTTTACCCATGCTTACAAACTCAATCTGTCTGAAATGCTTGTACAGCTTTAGGGCAGTGTGTTGATAGGCAAAGACTTGTGGCCTCCCCTCAGTTTGTTAGTCTGTTACAAAGGAAGACTACACTCCATGTGCTCCTTTTGTGGACTTTGCACTAAATGGAGGTCCAGCTTGAGTGCTTGTGCTGGTTCCAGGACAGGAGTTAGTCATTTGGCTGGCTGATAGAGAATGTTGAGTGGTCCTGCTTTCAGCATGGTGCTGGTCCAGCTGACCCTTGGAAGTCCCTTGCAGTCAGCCTGTATGTTGGTGAATTCTTCACCTGAGCCCTAAACAAATCCTAGTGTCTCACAGATAGAAGTTTTTTGGAGCAAGCTTACATGGGGCAAGAGTCCAGTGCTGACTTGACACCAAGTATTGTAGTGCTGAGGTAAGTGGGCAGATGGAGACAGGGAATGAATTAATACCTAAGCCACTCTTGGCAGAGGGCTAAGAGCAAACAGTTGCATTAGTATAGCTTTAGTAAAATATCACAGAATCATAGAATTGTGTAGGTTAGAACAGGCTTTTAGTTTTGAGTCCAGCCATTAGCACAGCTCTGCCAGGTCACCACTAAGCCATGTCCCTGTGTATCCTTAATGTGGGGTAATTACTGAGACCCTTAAGGCCTGTAGTAGTTTCCTGGCTGGGTGCTTGAGGGTGGTGAGAGGGAGGCAGCTTTGTTGCCATGCATGGAAGCTTTCCAGTGGGCACCTTTTTGCACTCTCTCCACTCTCAGCCTTAATGAATTAAAGGTTGTTTGTTACATCTTAGGACTTGTGTTCATTCTGTTACTTGGACATGAAAGGTTGTTGGTGTCAGGATTGTCTATGTAAGGTATAACCAGAACTAGAGAAGAAGTGAAAAATGTGTGTCTAGTTTGCAGTTTACCTTGTCTCTAACAGCTCTCCTGCAACCTCACACAGGTGAATGTTCCCAGACACCTACCATTCAAGATTGGGAAAATAAAGGAGGCTGCCTGTGGAGGGACTGGCAACATGGTGCTAACAGGTGAGTTTGCCTTTACAGTTGTCATGCAGTAGGTGGATTGTGACATTCACCTGCAACATCTCACATGGAGCAAGCATCTTGTGTGCTGAGAACAGGAGAGTGCTGTCTGTTAGGAGGAAAGCTGGGAACCTGAGAAACCTCTGCTTTAAGAGTGTACATAGGGAATTGTCACTAGCTACAGAGCATTGCTTCCAATGTGTGCTTATGCAAACTAGAACAAGAGCCTGCTTGCTGCTTGTGGCTCTGGGCTTGTTTGCTGATCACACAGGCCATGGGAGGCTTACAATGAAGATGGATATAGGGAAGAAGCAAAGCAACACCTGAGAGAACAAAGAGCCCTTCAGGCTCAATGTAAACCTGACATGTAAGTAAATCTTGATAAACCAGGCTGGACAAGTAGAGAGAGGTCTGAGAGCAGTGCAGCTCTGCAGCATGCTTCTTGGTGAATGCTGTTCCCAGTGGCTAAGGGAACACAGCTTGAAAGCCACTGAGTAAAGGAATGAGGGAGAGGATCCTGCGGAGGATCATCTCAAGGGAGATGTTCAGCACACAGTATGGGTGTTGGGATGATGAGATTTGAGCTAGTCTGAAGGGAGCAGAGCTAGCAGACAGAGCAGCTTACACTGTCTTGTGCCATCCATCTGCTGCCTTTCCCAGGCACCCAGAAGGTGGCAGAATGCCAGGCAGGGTGACCAACCTCCTGCTGGTGTGGCCATGCCTCAAAGGGGAAAGCTGTGACAATGAAGCACTCAACCTCTGCCCCATCAGTCAGTCAGCTCAAGTATTTTATCCAGCCCATGCTGTGGTGGCATTGTTTTCCCAGGGAAGTTTTGGCTGTGAGGCTTGGTCTGCTTGTGGAGTGTAAGGAAAAAGAAGCTGCTGGGATGGGAATGCAGTGTTGGTAGATGTCAAACAGCCAAGAGGTGGTAGGGCTGCTCTGGGAGAAAGGAAAATATCCCTTTGGATCCGACGAACATCCGTCGTGGCATGCATTTCACAAGCACAGACTTTCTTACAGAACATGTTCTTATTGAAATGCAGAAGGAGGAAATGTTTTTGTCTGGGGATATGGAATTCTTGGGAAAGGACCAAACCTAACAGAAACAGCAGTGCCAGAGATGATCCCACCCAGCCTTTTTGGCCGCTCAGACTTCGATCCGGACGTCTGCGTTGCTCACGTTCGCTGTGGACTCAGCCACTTTGCTGCACTTACAAGTAAGTTTCTGGTCATGCTGCTGTGGAGGAGTTTGGGTTTTTTTTCATTTCCTTGTACAGAGTAAGTCATTCAGTTGCACTTTAGAAGCATCAGGAATTGGTGTGATAAATGAGCAAACTAGTGTAAGTTGGAGCTAGATGTCAGGGTTTCTTGGCTCTTGTGACCCGCTGAGTTAGCAATCCGAGGTGGGAAGACTCTCACACTTCACGTGCAGTGGTGCTCTGCTCTGTTCAGCTGCACTTGGTGTCAGCCTTTCAAGGAAGCTCTGAATTTGAGATGCTTCACAATGGGCAGCAGAGGGCAGCAGTGCAGAAAACCCAGCTACCGGGGCCTGAGTCAGTTTGCTGATGGAGTGTGAGGTACCAGGGTGCTTGGTCCGTCTTGGGGCAGTGGCATGCATGGCACTATCAGTCTGGTTACAGGGTGCTTTACCTGGTCTGCCTCTGGTAATCAGGAATTGTTAGAGGTAATTTTTTGGTTGTCTCTGCTGTGGGTCTGAACAGATTTCTTGAGATCTACAGGTTGTACTGAGGAGCTTGAAACGCTCCAACTTTGAAGACAGATGTTTTTCTTTTCCCAAGCTGTCATTTGAAGGCCACTTCTGTCAGGCAGTTGAGTTACCAGTCCCCAGGTGACAGCTTGGGAGAGATTGACTGCTTTGCTTGCAGGCTTTTCTACACTGATTTGATGTGGGTCAGCTGTAATTGTCTAACTTCCAGCACATTGATTCACTTCACCACAAATGATTCCTTGGAATCTCTTCTGCTGCACACTTTCTTCAAACAAAATTCCAAAGAAAGAGCTGTAAGGGAGGGAAGCAAAGATTCCTGTCCATAACTTGCTGCTTGTCCTGCTTATTAGGCATCATTTTCCCTAGGCACAAGTACTTTTATTGTCCTTGGAACTAGACTTGGTGGCTTTCCTACTGCATGTATAACCCTTTGTACTCCCAGAAGCACCTCAGCCATACTTGCCAACATCACAAATAAAATTCTTCCTTTTTAATGACTCTGCCCTGTTTTATTCTTCTTTTCCTTTTTTTTTTTTTTTTTTTTTTTACCTTGTATAGACAAAGGAGAACTGTTTGTATGGGGCAAGAATCTAAGAGGGTGCCTGGGAACTGGAAGGATGGAAGACCACTATTTCCCATGGAGGGTAAGGATGGTATTATTAAGACCAAGAGTGTATTCTTTAGTCTTTGTTATCCTAAGGGCAAGAAATATAATTTGCTTTGTAGTTTTACTGAGTGCTTTTCAAAGAGGTGGAAGCCTAAGATGATGACTGTAGAATTGCTTTGATTTCCAGACATTCATGTGTAGCCTACTAAGAGCTGAAGGTATCCAGTAAAATATTTAGTCTGCTATTTCAGCATGGATTTCAGATCCCAAAGCAGTATCTGGTGCTTTGCCATCACACCTGAGCAGTTCTTGTCTCACTCCTGTCCAGTCTTACACCTGCTGCTGCTTACTGCTTCTTCCCTCCCCTTCTCACCTGCACTTTTCTTTGCAGCATCTACAAAAGTGAAGTAGCAGTATTGGTCACCCCTGACCCAAAAGATTACACTGCACATTTGCATCTTCTGGTCCTGGTGCTTGGACTGTAGTGGCAACAGGTCCACATAGCTGTGGGCTTCCTTCCCCTGCTCTTCTTCCAAGTCAAGCAGTTGTGGTGGTGGGTCACTGGGCTGCTTGTGTAGCTACAACAGGAGATCTTTAGCCGCTGAACTGTTTTCATAGCTGTTTTGCAACACTTCCAGTTCCACTCCCTTCCCTTGGATGGATCTGAGAGCCAGACTCTGTGGGTGTAAAAGAGTCTTTGGCTCTGGAGTTCAGCACTCAGCCTAGCAGATGTTTCCAGTCTCCATGAAGGCCAAGCAGGAGAGGAGGGAGGCAATCAAAGTGGACCACCCTGGAATCCCTTTCTGCATGTGTGAACTTTCAGTGGATGTATTTCTTTAACCTGTGTTATCTTCCTTTTAAAAATCAACAAAAAAAGGATCAGCTCTGGAGCACTTGCCTAAGATCACACTGCTGTGGCTGAGAGGAGTTTCTAAATTCACCAAGAGTGGCTTGTCCAGGTTTACCTAACTCCTGTCTGACACCACCACAGGAACATACACTTGCAAAGGCACTTAGCAGGATACTGTGTGTGACCTCCTGCCCTAGAGTTAGTTATCTCCTCTCCCTTAGCTCTGAGGAAGACCTTGCATCTGTAGCTCTGCTTTCCTGAAGTCATATTCAAGTGAATGAGCTGTGACCACTAGAGAGTGAGCTGGGTCTGCTTGGCATCAAAGCAAAATCTGCCTTGGGCTGAGTTGAGCTTTTGCCTTGTTCCAGTTCTTGCTGGTGAGAGAAGAGGCAAAGCTTCATGGTGCTTGGGCACCTCCTCCTCTGCTGCTTGGATTATGCTCTGTTTGCTGCTGAACAAATGGGCTGAGGCTGCCTCCTCAGTCTGCTGGTGAGCCCTTCTGTCCTTCCAAAGGTTCTGTGGAGGGAGAAGGAGAACATTTCACAGCTCCCTGCACCAGCATGTTTGGTGCTGAGTCTTGCTTCCTCTGGGTTTTCAGGATGAGCCTTCCATTGGTACAAGTCCTTGTGAACCAACTGCTGTGTTAAGAAGCAGGAGGATGTGGAATGGGAAATACAGAGGCCAAGTTCCAGCTTGAGCAATAATCCCTTCTTGTGTGTCTGTTGCAGGTGACTGTCCCTGGTGAGGTGGTGGATGTTGCATGTGGAGTTGATCACATGGTGAGCATGGTGAAGTCTTTCACCTAGTTACTATTGCTGGGGCTTGGTGATGAGCTTCTTGGAAAGGAAGACTCCTGTGAAGCCAAGAAAGAAGTGACTGTGGGCAGAGGTGGCCATAGCAGTGCCTGGGGGTGCTCCAGCCTGGCTGCAGAAAGTGTGTTCTCTGAGGAGAGTGGAAATACAGAGAGTGCTCTGGTTGGTTCATGATGAGCTCCCAGAGAGTCTGTGGCCCAGCCTAAAGCTGATGAGTCTCTCTGCCTGAGGATGAAGAGTATCTCCCTCAGGGAAGATGTGCTACAGATCTCATCTTGTGCCAAGGACACTTATGAATGCTTTCCCTGTCACCAGCTCTGAGGTGTCAGTGTTGGGCTGAGCCAAGCTATTCCTCAAGGGAAAGGCCTTTTGTTCTTTATAGAATTATTTTTAATATGGAAGAAGTGATGCTGTCTGGTGTCCAGCACAGCTGTCCTCAGTGTCCATCACCAGCTGCACTCCACCCAGGCTGCTGTTGAGCAGCAGCACAGTCAGGCACTGGGGGGCAGTGGTGTGCCCTTAGCCCAGGCTGTGGCTGGCTTCTGTGTGGGCTCTTAAGGACTGAACAGCCAAGGAACATGTTCCTTAAACTGGAAGAGTGAGAATATGTTTGCAGGGAGAGAGTGCTGTTAGATTAGCCAGTGTGGAAAGGCAGATCACAGGCTGGCTGTGCTGCTGCTGCTGTGGAAGGGTGGCTGATGGTGACAGGAGCCAGCCCAGCCTGTTTATGGAGGTAGACTGGTAATGAAGCTCCCTCAGCTGCCTCTGCAGGGTGAGTGCTTAAGCAGTGGACATGAGCAGCACTCACTGCTCACCGAGTCCTTTTGCCTTCATGTGCTGTTCACAAATCCCCCTGCCTAGGATTTTTTGAGAGTCCCTGCACTCTTTGTGTCTTCAGGGGTGTGGTGGCTCATAGCTGCTGAGCAGCCTTTTTAATGAGCCAGGCTTTTCACTAGCACCCAGCAGTTCTTCATGGGCAAGAAGCAAAACCTTGCTCCTTGATACCAGAGACGTTGTGGTGTGTTTGGGGCACAGCAAGCTGGGGTGCAGCAGCTGTATCTGCCTGTAGCAGGCACTCTCACATCTCACAGGAGAGTGTGGGAAACTCTCCTGGGCAGTACTCCAGACATCAGACACAGCTGTATCATTTCTTTGTGTGAGATACTTCTGCTGTGTAAATTATTTTGGTAAGTTCCAAGCTAATACCTTTTTAATAAAGTGATTAAAAAGTCTCTGTTGGTAGTAATGGAATATTCTTGAGCTTGACTTCACACCTGAGCTGCTCTGTCCTGCACTCTGCATTTAAACTGAGGCATTTGAGGTCATGGTGATGTGACAGGAAAGCTCTCCTGCCAGCTGGGACACCTCTGCACTTGCAGCACTGTAGGCAGGCAGTGTCTCCACAGGCCCAGGGGACACCAGGTATGTGCATTTTGGCTCCACTAGCTGGATTTTTGTATCACATCTGTGTAATTGCCAGAACTTGAGGAGTAGGACTAAACTCTACCTTGAACTAAAGCCTTGGAGGGCTTGAAGTCATTGTCCCAAACTACTCCGTGCTTGTCAGGCCACACCTGGAGCACTGCCTGCAGTTTTGCATCTTCTTTATACATTAGGGACCAGACAGGTTGGAAGGTGTCCCCAGAGAAGGGCCATGAGGATGATAGAATCATAGAATGGTATGGTTGGAAGGGACCTCAAGGATCACCCAGTTCCAACCCCCTGCCATAGGCAGGGACACCTCCCACTGGAACAGGTCACTCAAGGCCTCATCCAACCTGGCCTTGAACACCTCCAGGGAGGGAGCAGCCACAACCTCCCTGGGCAACCTCTAGCAAGTCCACTGTGCCACACAGCTTGGTGCCATCTGCAGACTTGCTGAGGGATGCCACTTGGCACTGGTCTCCAGGTGAACATTGTGCTGTTGATCAGCACTCTGTGCACACGACCATGATCAGAAGATTGTAAGCCCTGCTGCTTGAGAGAAGAGCTTAGTGCCATGGGCCAGCTACCAGGGTGGTGAAGATTTCCTTTTTACAAGGAGTCCCATGGGAAAAGGGTGATGGGGAGAAGTTACTGCTGGGGAGATTCCCACTGGACTCCAGAAGAAAATGTTTCCCNAACCTTCCCTCCTCAAGCTTCAATCCATTCCCTCTCATCCTGTCACTACAAGCCCTTGTAAAAGGTCCCTTCCTGGCTTTCTTGTAGGGCCCCCCTCAGGTACTGGAAGGCTGCCCTAAGATCTTCTCAGAACCTTCTCTTCTCCAGGCTGAACAGCCCCAACTTCCTCAGCCTGCCCCTATAGGGGAGGTTCTCCAACCTTCTGATAACTTCGTGGACGTTGGAGCCATTCCAGCAGCTCTCTGTTCCTCTTGTGCAGTGCTCCAAGTGGGGATCTCATGAGAGCAGAGGGGCAAAATCTCCTATGGCCTTCTGGTGCAGATGATCCCTTCCAACTTGGCATTCTGTGATTCTACAATTCCATAAACTACAGAAAAGGTGAAAGAAGGTACCCAGAGATGGGAGTTGGTGGTGTGGAACTGGTGTTGCTGTGGTGGGTTGAGGCAGGAACGCTGCTGTTAAGCCCTGTCAGACCTTCACTGCTGTAAGTCCCCATTAAGGTGGCTTTAATTTACACCTTGCTCTACATGCAACTCCAGCTGCCCAAACGTGTCTTGTTGGCCTCGTGGGAGCAGCTGTGTCCTTTTAATGTGAGGGAGCTTATTAAAGCCTTGCAAACAAATCTAAAAGCTCTGGTAAGAAAGGTGTGACAAACAGTTCCCTCTGTGGATGTTGCTGTTTGTGGAGCTGTAGATTTTAGCTGCTCACAGCCCTTTCCTGATGCAGCTTGGGGCTGGGCTTTCTGGAGAGCTGGGATGAGAATTAATGCCTGAGTCGTACCTGCAGTCTTGCTGTGCAATAAATTGCAAAACCTGTGTGTTAATTAGGTGCCAACAAGGTCCTTAGCCCTAAATAGAAGTGTATGGCTTAATGCAGGGGGAGATGTTTACATCATTGCAGTGGCTGTGGGCATTCTTGAACATGCTGCTTAGTGGGAGCAAAGTTAGAGAGCCTGCAGTCTGGAAATGCCAGCACTCACCCTCTGGTTAAAGTGCTGGGGGGGGATTGACCTTGGCCAGGTGCCCACCCAGCTGCACTGTTACTCTATCAGGAGAGCTGGTAGGTAGGGATAAGAACACTTAGCAGTTACTATGGTGGGCAGAAAAGGCTTAAGGTGGGGGAACTGATTTATTGCCAGCAGGATAAGGAGGAATAAGAACAAACCCAAACCCACCTTTCCCCCAGCCCTCCCTTCTTTCCATGCTCAACATCACTCCTGTCTTTTCTGCCCCCTCTTGACCTCGGTGCTTCACTGACCTTGGTATCTGCATGAGTGTTTCTCGCTCCTCTCTCCCAGCTGCAGTTTTGTCCCCTTCCTAAATCACAGAATCATAGGTTGGAAAAGCCTTCCCAAGATTAAGCCCAAGCACTAACCCAACACAGCCAAGCCCACCACTAAGTTATGTCCCTAGGTACCACATCTATGTGGTTTTGAACACATTCAGGGACAACAGTTCCACTGCTTCCCTGGGTGGCCTGTTCCAGGCCTTAACCACTCTCAGTGAAGATTTTTTTTCCTGCTGTTCAGTCTAAACCTCTCCTGGAATAATTTGAGGCCATTCCCCTCATCCTGTGCTTTTTACCTGGGAGAAGAGCCCAATTCCCACTCCAGTACAACCTCCTTTCAGTTAGTTGTGGAGAGTGAGGTGGTCTCCTCAGCCTCCTTTTTCTCCAGGCTGAACACCACCAGTTTCCTCAGCTGCTCCTCATAAAAGGGTCCTCCAGACCCTTCCCCAGCTTTGTTGCCCTTCTCTGGAGATGTGGCATTAACGTCACTGCTGCTGGGCTCAGCCTTGCCCAGCATGGGTCCATCTGTAAGCTAAGTGGAGCTGTGTCTGCCCAGCGTGGGAGCAGATCACAGAAGTGACCCCTGCCCCCTTCTCCATACTGCTCTCTACCTAGGAAATAAGCAAGACAGGTTTTTTTTAAAGTATAAAAGCTGAGAGAACAGCAAACTACACTCCAACCCTCACCACACCTTACCTGTCAAAGGCAGCCACAGCCTGAGGTTTATGTTACCTCCACCATGACTGATGGGCCAGGGCTGTGCAAGACCCCAGGTCACTACAGGGGTGCACTGGAGGCACCTTTGCATCACTTTGTCCTTCAAAGTATGGCAAATTAGCCAGCCCCAAATATACCTGCAGCCCTAAATATGCCTGCAGCAAGGGGGGGTACAGGCCAAGGGAGCAGCTCCAATTAGAACCGAAATAACCTACTTGATTTTGCATTGATTAGCAAGAGTAATTTGCCCTCCAAACAGCACCAGCAAGAGTAATTTGCCCTCCAAACAGCACCAGGCTGTCGGGGTTGGCTTAAAATAACCTGGCAGCTCTTCAGGAGAAGACACTCAGGCAGAGCCATGTTTGTATAGAGCACACTGGTGGATGAGCAGGACTGCAACATGCCTTAGTGACCAGGGCCAGGGGTGCTGCAGGAGGGAAGGGGAGAGAGCTCCATGCCCACATGCCCTGCCCCACACCCTGCCAGGCCAAGGGGGCTGCAGCAGTTCCCTGCAGGAAAGCTGATCCTGCCCTGGCTCCATGACTGCCCTGTGAGCCCCTGCACAGCCAGGCCTGGGCTTGTCTGAACTGCCAGACTGGGAATAAAAGCCATGAAAGCCTATAAAGCAGAGATTATTTTAGGCACCTGCTACATTACAGCAAACTCTTTTTTTTTTCTCCACAGGATCTTTCAAAAACAAATGACTCAGAGAACTAATAATTAGCCTGCAGCATTCAAAATAACATTACTGAGTCATGAGTCATCAGAATCTATTTTTGCAGCACTTTTTGCAAGAGGTTGGAGCCCCCCCACCCCAGTACCTCCTGCATGGGGATGGGAGCCTGGGCAGGTAAAGGAAGGAAAAGTAACTGAGGCTGAAAAGCTCTCAGTATGTGCAGTGCCTGAGGGGTCCAAGCACCACTCTGACAGCCTAAACCCTGCCTATTTACCCCGAGCCACCAGCTGCTTTGGTGGGGAGCTGCAGGTAGTGCTGGAATTGCAGGGCAATGGTTTGGTGATGTTTGATTTTTAATGGATTACATCCTCAAGGCAATGCTCTGCATCAAGGCTGCAGTCCAGCACCAAATTCTTATGTGGGTGCTCTTACACTTGACCAGAAGAGACCAAACCAGAGTACACTAAGCCAAAAGGAAAACACTTTTCTTGACCACAGTGTATGTAGATGAGCTGCTTCCATCCAGTATAGGCTGGTAGACCTGTGACAGGGATGATGATGAAGCTAATCTCACTGGGTTCACTTGCACACTTCAGTCAGGTTGCTCAGCTCCTCCTTCCTGAGCAGTGTGTGACAGTGGCCACGTAGCTGAGTGAGGCTTGGGAAGCACCCAGAAGTGACTGCCCTAAAACAGTCTGTGAGGTTTGGGTGATGCCCCACCAGGGGCTGTCCAGGTCTCTGGGCATTCTGTGAGCAGGTAAAAACTGAGCCTTGCAAAGACACCAGCAGTATCCCACTGACTGCTCATTGCAAGGGACTAGGCTGGGCCCTCAGAGGATGCAGGAGGGTGGCAGCTGGTGGCAGGCATCATTCCTAGGAGGTAAAATGCACCCAGTGACCAGTCTGGGACACCAGTAAGCCTTGCAGGCATCTGCTACCCTCCCTGAATGGGTGTATGTATGGAATATAAATACAGTTTGGCACTGGATTAGTGGCTTTTACTCTAGCAGGTAATAAAACTTTAATCCAATCCAATGTTTGCAGGCAGGCCTGGAACAGGTAAGTGAGATGCCTTAAGCTGCTTACTGAAGATGTCCACAGCAGTCATGGTAACAGAAAAGAAATCCTCATCAGGCCCTCCAGCACCATGAATGGAGAACCAAGAAGCAAGTTATGAGCCAGTGTGTGTCTCTGCATGTCCTCCACACCAGTAGGAACCTGCTTGCATGTCCTCCACACCAGTATGGGCCACCCCTGTGGCATGACCCCAGGGGCTTGCTTACTGCCTTCAGCTTAGTGCCAAACCCTGGCTCAAACCTGCAAGACACAGCCTTAGGAGGCTGTCTTGTAAGCAAAGCTGGGCAGCCCTGACTGAAACTCTGAGACCTGCAACTTCATGTCAGAAATGAAATGAGAAATGCAGGCACGCAAGAGCTACTTGGGATCCTAACTGGAAAAGCAGAGTCGTCTGCAGATGGCTTCTCCTGTCACCACTCCTCACTGCATGGTCACAGCATGGTGCAAACTGATGCTACCTATGTCTTGGTGCCACTTGGGTTCCTGGCACAGGTTTCTGCTGTCCTCCAAGCTGCTGTAAGGAGGCCCAGACTGGGAGGTGGGTGCCATCATGAGCTTCAACACCTGGCTCCTGTTGGCCTACAGCTTTGGTGCAAGCCAGGAGCAAACATGCAGGAAAAGCCTCACATCATCTCCCTGTGACAGGGCCAGAAGGCAACATCTCAGGTTTTATGCATTTTCAGTACCTTTCTGCTTTCAAAGGGCTCCCCACTGAGCCCAGTGGGAACCCCAGGGAGTTGAGACCCCAAATGGCAGTGATTCCCACCCTGGCAATGAAGGAGGTGATAGAAATAGAAAAAACACAGGAAGGTCTCAACAGGGCTTAGAGACCCTCATGGTCCTGCTGAGGACAACTTGCTGTGGTGGTCCTTGGCCAAGGTGGCTTGAGATGTGGAGCAGCAGCCCCCCCAGGGACCCTGGGCAGTCCTTTGTGTCCCCATGAATGCATAGAAAGCAGGTGGGGAAATGGCCAAAGGGGCAGGAGAAAAGACATCTCCCTCCTTTTGCTGGCCTTGGGAACAAGGGCTTGGGGATGGCTCTGAAGTGGGAGCAAGGGACAGCAGCTACCCTGAGCAGCTACCCTGGAGCAAGGGGACAGCAGCTACCCTGGAGCAGCTATCCTGGAGCAAGGGGACAGCAGCTAACCTGGAGCAGCTA